>ML851955.1:9822-30693 GCA_009831015.1 Picea engelmannii
AGAGATTGAAGATCTACCACCATCTATGCAGCCTCATGTAGTGGGGGCACCACAGACATGGGTCCGGATTTTTTGGCGTTTGGCAAATGTTGTTGATCAGTATAACAAGGCCAATAGGCCCCGTCCTTAGTTATATTGGTCTGCTTACGTGCCGAGGGCACTATTTGTATAGTTTTTTAGGGCATAAACCCTGTGACTCTTTACTGGATGTATTTTTGAGGTGCTTGTGTCCACCCCTGTACTTTGATATTTTTTAGGTGCTTGAATCCACCCCTGTACTCTGATATTTTTTATATTATATATGGATTTTTATGTCTTTTTATGTCTTATGGATGAAATCTACTTTACAAATGTATTTACATGTACATGTGTGTGTCTTTCTTATATGTGTGCAAGATGCCAATCTAATATTTGATTAGCTAGAGTATCTGTAATTTGATTTAATCTCCCAGGAACATGAAAATATGTAATATAATGAAAGCTTCATTATAAGAGAGGTACCCTAAGGAATCGTCGGTGTAGAGTAGGATCATGAACACAGTAGGCTCCATTTAACTGAGACACAACCAGATGAGCGTCTAAATAGACCCGGAGGTGAGAGATACCAAGTGACAAAGAATCATGAAGTAACTCAATAACTATGTTGTATTCAGTGACATTGTTTGTGGTGTCACCTAAACATATACCTCCTAAAGATAACAACTAGCCCTGAGCTGTGAAAATCACCCAAGTTGTGGAGGCAAGCCTCCGAGTGTGGCGGCTAGTGTCATCCGTGAATCCAGCGACCACCTCTGATTCACTTGACATATTCCACAGTGAAAAAGATGACATCAAAAAATGACATGTCCATAAAACCAAAAAACCAAAAAGTAATAGTACAAATACTATACATATGTTACAAAAAGTCACCCAAGGCCACCCACCTGTGAGTAATACTTCTTGAAGTAGAGCCCATTTCTAGGCCCTGCCAAAAAATTTCCCTCAAAGTCCACCAGACGATAAGCACCCTTCTGTATTACTTCTTTCACGATGAAAGGTCTGAACCACATGGGTTTGAACTTGCCTTCCCCTAGGGATTCTTTATCTTGGTCATAGACTAGGACAAGGTCGTCTTCAGAGAAAATCTGAGGATGAACAGACCAATCATACTGATACTCGAATTTTTGTTTGTGAGCCCCGTTAGACAAGGCTGCATCACAACATTGTTCATTGAGTTGTTCTAGGTATAGTAATTGTTCTTCAAGTGGTGAAGTATCTGGCAATAACTGTACTGCCAAATTTAACAATGGCATATGGAATTCTATAGGCAAGACTACTTCCATCCCGTAAACGAGTTGAAAAGGTGAAAAATCGGTTGCAATATTAACAGACATTCGGTAAGCCCATAATGTTGAATATAAAATAGAATGCCAATTTGACATGGCCGAATTGATTGTTCATTGTAGAATGGTTTTAAGAGATTTATTTATAGCTTCCACCTGACCATTCTCTTGGGGGTAATAATATGATGAATGTTCCTGCCTCAACCCAAGATTTAACGTTAACTCGGTCATCATTTTGTTCTAAAAGTGACTGCCATGGTCAGTGAAAATCTCTCTTGGGATGTCGAACCTTGCTATTATCTGGTTGAAGAAAACGAGAGTTGTTGTCTCCCCGTCATATTTGAACGTTGGCATAGATTTGACCCACTGGGTGAAGTAGTCTACTGCTACGATAATATAGTGGTGCCTCCTTGTTGAAGGGGGCTTGCATGTAGTGTAATCAATCCCCCATTTAGTGAAGGGACCAATGGTAATAACGGGAAACATGGGAGTGGGGTGTGCTCTCATCTTCCTAGAGAAGATCTGACACAGGTGGCACTTGTTTACCAATTCAACACAATCTTTGATTAATGTCGGACAAAAGTAACCGACTCATAGAATCATTTGGGGTGTTTCCAACCTAGACAAATTACCGCCACATGCTCCAGTGTGGCAATCGTTAATAACGATTTCTACTTGTTAATGAGTGAGACATCGGCAAAGAATGCAGTCTACACCTCGACGATACAATGTGTCCTCAAGTATGAGATAGTTCTTAGCCTGATGGCATATACGATGACGCTCATCACGAGAATTAGTGGCAGGAAACTTCAAAGTCTGGAGATAGACAAGCACATCTCGATACCAGGGGTCAGAAGACGTGATCAAAAACATGTCTCCTTTGATAGGCGACTCGTCGGGTATAACATCACCTGATTCGATCGGAAGTTCCGATATGATTTCCGCAAAGACCATCGAATTTTTGGATTTCACCGAAATGAATTCCAAGTCGAACTCCTGGAAGATAACTATCCATCTACTGATCTTTCCACAGAGGACTCATCATGTCAATACGTATTGAAATGGGTTCACGACAACAATGATGGTGGTCTTGTGAAACAAAATGCAATGAAGAAACCGTTGAACAACATGGAATGCTGCCAACACAAGTTTTTCAATATGGGAATAATTGAGTTCCAGTCCAACTAGGCCTCGACTCAGGTAATAAATCACATATTCTGAGAGAAAATCATCTTCCTGAACTAACACCATGCCGATGGTCAACTCCGCAGTGGCCAAGAAAAATAATAAATCTTTATTATAATTGGGTGGCCGAAGCAGAGGGGTTGATATGAGGGCGCTTTTCAATGCTGCAAAAGAGAATTGAGTGTCTTCGTCCCAATGAAAAGGAACGTCCTTCTTCATTAAACACATAAAAACCTTTGTGATCTTGGCATAGTTTGCAATAAAACGTCGTAGAAATTTTGTTTTTCCCTGTAGACTCTGAAGCTAAAGTATGGTGCACGAGGGAGGCAATTGAACTATTGCCTCAACCTTGAGAGGATCGACCATGATCCCTATTGTCGAAATGATGAAACCTAATAGATGACATGATGTGATGAAAAATCTGCACTTGTTTGGATTCAAGCGGATTCGGTAGTAGCGACACCGTTCAAGGATAAGTCGGAGGTGTTCTGGATGATCAACTCTCTTGCGAGATCATGATGCTAAGTCATCAAGATAAGCCTCGACTATGTGTTTGAGGTCATGGAAAGAAAAATACATGGCCCACTGAAACATAGCTCCAACATTTTTTAGACCAAAAAGCATCTTACGATAAGCGAATGTACCCCATGGACAGATGAAAGTGGTTTTATGTTGGTCTTCGGGTTTGGTTTGTATCTTATTGTATCCTGAAAAACCATCCATGAATGAAAAGGCCTCACATCCTACACATTCATTGACTATTTTAAGGGAAATTATATTTTGGGCAAGCCTTGTTTATCTGGTTTACTCTACGAATCGTACCCTTTTTTTTATTGACTGGCATGGGATTCTACACCCATTGAGTCAATTGGATGAGGTACATGAAACCAGCTTTAAGTAATTTCTTTACTACAACCTTGATAGTTCCTGCTTTCCTAGGATTGACCAGACGAATCTTCTGTCGGACTGTCTTGACATCAGGATAAGTCATGATTTCATGTTCGACAATTCTTTGGTCTATGCCTGCCATTTCCTCATAATACCAGGAAAACACATCGCGAAATTCTTTACATAAATATGTGTAGATTTGAATCTCCTCGAGGGAGAAGTCCACTCCGACGAAGATATTCTCCATGATGCCAGGGGTTCTGGAGATGTTAATAGGTATCGTTTCATCTATTGTTGTTATATTTCCTTCAACGTAAACTGTGTGCGTTGCCAAAGGATTAATAGGGGAATCTTTATCTCCATTCATAGTCAGAGTGAATTCTCCTGCTTCAATTCATCTTAACCTTGGGAGGAAGTAAGATCTATGATGAAGATCATCCCAGGGTCTGTTCATACTAGTCATTTCCTCAATAATCACTTCATTTGAAGGCAATACTAAGTCTAAAGAATCTGTATCAGCAAGGGAACCTTGAGCCCAAATAGCCTCGAGCATCGGATCTAACTTTTATGATGGAGTCAGATCGGGGTCAATAGAATCTCGTTGAATGATCGAGTATGCAACTTATGCCATGGTTCTCTATCCATTCCATCATATCATATGGGGAAGGAAGAGTCCACGAATCGTGAAAGTACGTCATGCGAAACGATGAGATTTGAAAATTTTCATCCCAGGCTGGTCGGAGACAACCATCATATAATGGACATTGTCGGTCGAAGGCGGGTAATCAAAAGTACCCATCAATGATGGGCACAAACCAAACCCTACATTGACGATGCCAGGTTGAGGGTTATCAATCATTGGGACCGTGGAGACTCTCGATGAAGGGTCAGGACGAGAGAAGGATAACTGATCAATGGTCACAATCTGGCCCAAGTGAGGAAATAAGAAGACCCAAAAGACTATTTTGACCCTTTCTTGCATAGCATAGGTCCAACTCCTTCCTAACAAAATATTGTAGTCGAGGGATGCATCGACCACTTCAACTTCGACACACATGGTTTTTCCCCCTAACTACACGAGGAAAGAGGGGATGATCGCATGTGGTCATAAAGAACGACCATCAAAAGTTATAAGTAGAGTAGGTGATGAAGACAAAATAGGTTGGCCGATGGCCTTCCAACACACCAAAGACATCATCCATGTTGAGGTGCCCTCATCCACCACTGTACGGAAAATATTCTAGGTAAAAATTTTCGTGGTGTAAACCACTACTATCTGAAAAGAGACGTGGTAAGGAAGACGAGGTTTCAAGTCGGTGGTATCAAGCATGATCGTTACCGGATTACAAGTCTCGATAGAGCCTAAGGAAGCTAACAGGGCCTTTCTCTGGGAAGGGAAACTATGGAGGACTTCCAAGGAAAACATCACACAAGGGGTTTGTGATAAATCCTCCACCATAGAGTAGTTTTGGGCGGCCCTTGCATTTGGGTTGTAACAAGATTTTTTGAACGCACATTTTGGGATGTGTGTCATTGTTTCTCTCAACGTCATCTCAATATGAAGAGGAAGAGGTGGGTTTTCATCTTCTTTACCATTCTCAGAGGTGCCTGGCTTTCCGTAATCATGTTCTCTAGTCGTTATATACACATCACCTTTCATCATATACATGTTTGTGGACGAAGGATCACTTGAAGACGGAGGGGGTCCTTGACTTCCCCCTTCCACGCTCGAGGAGGATTGAGTTAGATTTTTCCCATGTGGGAATGGGTTCGCTAACATGGCAGGTTGTTGCTGTGCCAATAACTTTTGGGCCTCCGCAAGATGAGGGAACTGATGGGTCGGGTGGTCTTCCTTGCAAATATTACAAGGATACTTTGACTTCTTCTTTTTAGTGTCGCCCCTGCCAGCATTATCGGTGGGTTTCTTATCCCCCTTACCCTTTTTCCATTGTTTCTTCTTTCTGTCAAGCTGTTAGGTGGCCTTTGGGTTTGTCGTTTTCACACTATGTAGATCTGACTTTTAGGTAGGGGGAGAAACCAAACCAGTGGTTTGGCTAGCCGTTGTCTATTGTATTGACAATTGTTGCAATTTATTTGGCAATGGATCATCGGGCTTGGTTTGTGTTGAACCAATAATGCCATCAACATGTGGTCCATACCTTTGCTTATGTTTGTCAAGGATTGATCTCGGTGCATCTGGCAAAATCTCGTAGAGTAAACCAGACTGAGAGTAAATTAGCTCTAGCTATTTCACTCTCATTATCGCGTCTTCCTCGAAAAACACTCTGGATGTTGCGACGTCTTTAGATAACTAGGGTACCAAAGAATTAAGGAACCACTCTAGCAGGAATGTTGGTGGGACTGGCACTTTGATCAAACTCTTCCAGTGTCTCCATTCTCAGATATGATCGAAGATATGTTCCTCTTTTGTCTGCTCAAAATTGGCCAACAATTCAGTGGCGGCGACGTATCTCACAGGTAATTGGAAATGGTTCAAGAAATCCATTTCCAATTCGTCGAAGGAAGAGTATTGTAGTTTGGGTTTCCAGAAACGGTAGTTTGGGTTGTGGATTGTAGCTGAGGAAAAAGGAGCCCGGGGTTTGACTGACACCAAGTTGACAGGAAAAGTTAGGTTGTTGGCCAGGGCTCTGGTAACAACCATGACCGTGAGCAGTGTACGGATTGGGCTCTCTTTGAGACATCAACAGCTGGTTCCCATAATAAGATGTAAAGGGCTGATCTTGCATCACATTCCAAGGTTTTTCGGAGGGGCTTCCCCCTACCGATCCGATGAGCATAGGCATTGGGCCTTGCCTGAGGTTCCACTGGGTATGGAAAGGGTTTCACCTGATCAACATCCCTGGCAAGGGGACTGGTCCCTGCCATGGATTCCAAGATCCTTGTGAGAAATGAATTCCTAAGTGTGCCCCCTATGCAGGAATAGTACCCTTTACAAGATGTGGTTATCCATAACCAGGGTTTCCCCCGGCCAAAACGGTAGCTGACGAGAAAGCGTTGTTACCAAACACGTTGAACAAAGAGAAAGGTGTCAAACCAATTGACATATTATAAGGAGGGAGTGCTTGACTACCTTCTCCAAACAAGTTTATGTTAGGCCCGACTGAGTGTTGAGGAACGTCGCCGAGGGAGGGGGACTAAGGGGGTATATGACCCCTACCATAAGGGAAAGCGATAAAGGGAGTGGAAGTGCACTGCATAGATCCTTGCAGAGGAGCATTGGAATTTCCTACCCCCAGACCTAAAGTTTGTAGAGTGGAGGAGGAAAGTACAGTACTCGTACTGAAGCCAGGCATCTCGTATGAGAAAGTAGATCCTGTTGTGTTCTGAGTAAATGGAGCAGTGATTGTTTCCATATGCGGAATCAGACCACTGCCTGAGGTATAAGAAGTCAAGACCATGGTGGCTCAGACCAACGACGGTTGGTTAGGAGGTGGAACACCCCCAGTAGTGACAGTCGTGAAGGAAATATCAGTATTCCCTGAAGAAGTGGCAACGTTTGCTTCCATTGTTGCTAGTGACACTACCAGAAGTTTTTAAGGTAGAACCTATGATGGGCGCCGATAGATCAGTGATGGGAGGGTTATAAGGACCAAGAGCCTCTTCTCCAAGGTTGGAAATGATTGGTTACTCTAGAATGAAAATTTCTCCTCTCGTAGATGGGTTGGGAACAGTGTCCTGTAACTTGGTTGTCTCAAAAGACCCTTGCTGGTCTAATTTTTGCCTTAGCGGTGGTGGGGGGGGGTTCAAGGTCAACCGACAATAGGCCCAAAAGCCTTCATGACCGGAAAAAATCCTGATCCTCTACTGTGTGAGAAGATAAAAGAAACACTAGGGCAATCTATAATCGATTGAAAACCATCACACACTAGAAAAAGTACCTATGAGATAAAACAAGCAGTCACTAACTAGTTGGAAGAACAGTTACAACAACCAACACTAGAGCAACTTATTGGTGCAAGTGAAACTTGAATAAGGAAGCACCCTCCGGGTACACTCTGCAAAGCATGGCCCTATGGCTATCCTAGGTACCGTGGTATACCCCCAGAGTCACCTGTGTAAGTCACTAGAAAGATAGGCAACTAGGTTGCCAATGCACAAACAATCACCAGGTGGGTATAGTCGATAGTCAGGTGGACCGCAATGAGGAGGGTATCAAGCCCGAAACCTATCAAGGGTATCAAAATCAAGTGGTACAGAGTATGACTAAGGACCTCGAACGGATTCAAGACCCACGAAGGTCTATGGCAAATGCAATCAACAGGATCCCAAGAAAATCCCTCTATATGTGTTCCCCACTCTGTTTGGTCTGGCTTTGGAGGGGTTATCCTTGCTACCTTTCCTTATGTGACCTCGTGTTTAGCCCCTATGTTAGAGGGGGGTCCCGGATAAATTTTACGATACTGGACTTTTGACACTCCCTAACACATAATCTTATGTTTTTTTTTAGCCTTGAAGAATTTCCTCTCCAATCCTAAATCAAGGCTCTAGCCTAGACTAGTTGATGGACCCTACAAAACATAAAGTCTAGTTGATTTTAATTAATCGTTAATATTTTGGGCTTGTATTAAGTCAAATTTTATGAAAGTGAAACTATTGATGTTTTGAGAGACGAACGAGAAGATAAACAGAAAGTTGGATAACAAATAACTTCTTCTTGACAAATTTATATTTTCTCTTTTAAATTATTTAACCAACTTTTCAAACTTTTTCTTTCTAAGATCTTTTAACTGAAAAAATCAAAACAAGTTTTCACTCGACCACGAGCTACTTATTTTCCTAATTCAATCAACCAAGAACTTATGAAAACAATATTTTTCATATTGATTAACGCAAAAAAACAACTCTTTAACCAACCCAAGAAGTAAAAAAAGATTTTGTGTTTTTTTTATTATGCTTCAAAAACAAGAAAATTTAAAATTGTATGTCTTCTTCTTTTCTGAAGAAAAAAGGTTAAAAACAACAAAAAAAAACAAGACAAGGCCAAAAAGGACTTATGGCCAACCACAGACCATGGGGAGTTACTGAAAACCAAAAAGGCAGATCAGACTGACTCACTATCTCATCAAAAAACCTATCAAAGGAAGAAAATTTTTAAATGAAAAAGCACACTATGCTGGCACACAACCTAGACTAAAAATGCTATGACAGAGACCAAAAAGACACAAGAAAAGCCTGGGAAGTAAAAACTTCACAGGGAAAATGATGATTGCCTCCTCAAAATATTTCTAGACAGACACACGACTGTCACTTCAACATCCAGTGTATGCACACGGGCCACCCAAAGACAGGACATGTATGCATGCATGTAGGACTACTATAGGACGTGTGTGCCCCTATTTTTCCTCAAAATAAGAAAGACAAGCAACTAATCTCAGGCAAAAACAAATATATATATCACAAATTTTAAATCACCCAAAACAAATATTCCAAAAACAATTATGCCAATTGTAAGTTATGTACCTTTAAAAAACTTAATTTGGAGTTTCTCCTCTTGGCCGACCTTTCTTCTGGTGTATCTCTAAAATTTCAGCCCTTCTGAGTTTGTAGTTTCGACCCATAGTAATCTGAAATTTCTTTTCTCCAATTCCACAGGTCTGACCAAAATTGGATGTGCCAAGTGGAATTTATGGTAATTTCTCCACACTTTTATTGATTTTTGTCCTTTCCAAGGGATCTCACTTGTATAGCATTCCCCGCACAAAATAATTGGTATAAAATTCTGACATTTGTACCCAAGATACTGAAATTTTTCCAATATCCAATGCAACTGGTCTCAGTCAATTTGGATACGTCTCACTCAGTTTGGATATTTTAAGAATAAGTTATGACTGTTTTACCGAGAACACCTGTTTGAGACTAGTCAATAGTACTAGTGAGATACCTTATCTTCCACATGATGTATCTGCAAAAGTAGGATGACCCAGAAGCTAAATTTGTTATCATAGATACCTTGATAATTTTTATGAATATGATCCATCTTTCAGGGTCTAAAACATTACAAAAAAATATTTATAGACAAAATCCCTCGACTACTAAATTCAGGATGATTCCATAACCATGTCTTACATAGGCTATATATACGAAATTTTAATGCCTCATGAGCTAAAATTTTAACCCCACATACTTTGATCCGTCTACTAAATATAACCCATTTTTTTTTTCTTTCGAAACGTCGTAGAAAAAAAATTATAGCGAAAATGGCAAGGTGTCTTAGATGTAGCAGCGAAACCCTAAGACCTTGAGCTCTGATACCAAATGTTATCACCCAATGCCTTAAAAATGATAAGAAATCAATAAAATTCAGTCCACTTAGAGGGGGAAACTTCCTTTACAATATATAAACTTCATAACACAATATGAGATGAGATAATATGATCCTAATACTATATCTCCTTGATATATCTATAGGAGACAAGGGGTTACAATTACAATGAAAGGGTGCAAAGAAGGGTTCTAGACGACCTACTAGAAATGTAATAATTCACTATCTAGGGCATAATAAGGGTTTTTATACATATCATGGGGATTTTTCTATGGTTTAACAATTATAAATGCTACTACTTCCCCCATATGATGATTGTTAAATCATATATCAAAATAAAGGTAAGGATTAGAAAAGGATGTGCAATTAATGAACAAGGAATGAAAATATCTCCATTGAAGTTATGGATTATCGCTAGCAGTAGAAAAGTGTCTATGATGTTTTAGTGACTTCGTCATGGTGATGAATTCTAACGACAAATGAAGAAACACATGAGGAATAACATATATATGACTAGTGAAATTCTTTATATATGAAATATATTAGGCCTTATGATGGAAACTTTAGGTTGGAATGTTTATGGAAGATTTAGAGAAATAAAAATCATTATTTCATGTTCATGATAGAGTAGATGAGCCTCATTGGTTGGTATGTAAGTATCACTGCTAAATTCCTCGCTAGGTAAGATTTATAAGGACCTGCTACACATTGATTTCAAGATGTCTGTAGGAAATGAAAACATTAGAATATATACACTTCAAGATCATATTACAACAATATAAAGTGGATATTCATGGATTCACCTATTTAATCTCCATTTGTTAAGGCCCACTATTGAGCCCTAAACAACGTGTTGAGTCCTCAAAAAATACTCATTTTTTCGCATTCCTATCTTAAAATTAGATCCAAAATCCCATATCTATGAACTAGTTATATCTTACTTTATCCCTTTTTTCCATAAAATCATGATTAGCTACATAACATGTGTATTGAAGGATGTTAAAGGTAAATTGTCCATTTTATGCTTATTTTCATTATTTTTTATGCAAATTTGATTTAATTAGTTATCATTTTAATGAGTATCTACAAAATCTTTAATTCTATAGAAACTCAAGATACCGTTATGTAGCCTAGTCATAAAACTATTTTNTAAATTGTCCATTTTATGCTTATTTTCATTATTTTTTATGCAAATTTGATTTAATTAGTTATCATTTTAATGAGTATCTACAAAATCTTTAATTCTATAGAAACTCAAGATACCGTTATGTAGCCTAGTCATAAAACTATTTTCTGCAGTGAAATCATCGTTCTATAGGGACATAATCACTTCAGAACTAAACCCCGACTTATGGAATATTCCAAATATATCCCTGAAGCTCATATACCTATCAACACAGTTCGATGATCCTCTATATCGACAAAAAAGGAAAGTCAGAATCGTCGTCAAACATGTACAAGTGGCAGAGTTGTGCAAGCTATCCTCTTATCAAATCAGTGCACGAGAATAGAATGATATTGCATGAGAGAAATTCATTCATTATATCATGAATTTATCCAATACATGGATGATCAATATTATTACAAACATCCATGAAGTTTTTAGATCCAATTCTACATATACACATGTGTAATTTGATTGTAAACAATTTGTGAGATCTGTGAAGTGAGGATCTATGTGATCTTGTATACATTGTATAAATATAGGTTATTAGACCTCCATAAGGAAATATATACACTTCTTGATATTATATTTTTGTAATCATATTTTTGTTTGAATTAATATAAGTTCTGGTTACTGTACACTCATTTGAGTTATGTATTTGGAGTTTATAAAGCTTAAGTCTCATATAATATTTCTAAGTAGTGTTCTCCGAGCCAGGAGGCCCCCCATAGGAGGATTACACTATTCAGTTTCTTTGATTGTTGGTATTGTTTTTCTTATTCATTTGTGATATTTTATGTTTCTGTTCATTTCCTTGATGCAAGTTTATTTATTTATGTTTGCACAAGATAACTAACACAACATACATCAATTGAATAATTGATTGTTATTTTCACAATAGGAAATCTCATTGCCTTAGATGATTGAAACACTGTCATTGACAACCTATTATATTGATGATCCTAAGTGTTTATAATTATCTTTGTGTCTATATAATTATGTTTCTGCATCATTAGCAAATACTATGTTCTTTCTGCAGCTGAATAGAACTTTGCTTCAACAACCAAGGTAGTGAACAATTTTTCCTTATGCATAGTTAGATATATTAGAATAATATTACATACATATATTTTTCATTGAACTTCATCATTTTATGACCGTGAGGTTCATTATTTAATGTAGCAGAGTTCACCCAATTGAAATGACTGACATTTTTGGTGCCATTACAAGGGAAGTGCAAAAAGGAATTTAGCTTTTCATTTTTTTAAATGCACATAGGAATGAATGCATGGGTAAAGAGATGATAATATGAGATGTAATAACCTACACTTTGACTATATGTATAATTGTACTGATTCTCTCTCTAACCATTTGAAATAATGTTAAATAGAATTCATGAATAAGTGTAGAGATAATAGAGGTATATTTACTTGAGGTAGGAGTACACCAATCACCAATTAACCTACTCCATCATGTGGTATTGTAAGACCCACACCATAAGCTAACCCATCTGTAGGTATAACTACAAGAGGAGGACGATTAGGAAGGATCTTGAATACACAAACAAAACGAAAAGGAAAAGTTGGAGAAGTTGGTTCTAAATTAGTAAAAGTTCCATCAACCTCACAACAAGCTTTCATACTTCCATCCAAACCTTAAGAAGAAGAATTACTTAGTGGTTAACCTGAAATTTTGTTTCTAGAAAACCCTATTGAGGAACTAGAATTATTTGTCTCATCAGAGGAATCTGTACATCTTATAGAAGAGAAAATGTCTAGAATATTTGGTAACCGAGAAGAAGAAAGAGGACCTGGAGGTGGAGATGAAGAACGCCAAGAAAAGCCATAGGAAACAAGAACAACAACTATTAAGTAAGAATATGGATTTCCAATCTTAGATCCAACAGTTGCATTTCAAATCAAGAACATACCATCTTCAACACTTCGCAACTTTCATGGTATGATAACCAAAGACCCAAAAACATTCATTTTCAAATATGATGTGTTATGTCACACCTATGATTATTCTTCTAATGCTAAAAATTTGAAGTTGTTTCTAGCTACACTTAAGGATGTTGAATTACGTCAGTTTATGGGCTTGGGAACAAATGTTATAAAAACATGGGCTGATATGAGAAAAAAATTGCTTGTAAAATATCATGATTATTGTACAAACCGAGGAATGAGAGAAGAACTGTTTAAAATGACACAAAAATAAGAGGAGAGTGTTGAAGATTATTTAGAAATATTTGATTATACTTTTAAAAGAGCAAGTCATAATCATCTAGATTTGGATACTATAAAATTCATTTTAGTTAGTGGAATTCAAGATGAATGGATTGATGATTTAAATTTAATGGTTAAAGGACATACTTCTCACCTAACCTATCTATAAATCTGTGACTTATGCAATCGCATATCTTAAGGACAGTCCAAATATGGTAAGGGACCTACGGATGTTATCTCTAGGGTCACAAAATCATTCATTGGTGGGGTAAGTAGAGTAGAGATTGGCAATTTATTGGACAATTTAAAAAAATACATTCTCAGTACTCTTGGTTCTCAACTAGACAAATTGAAAATTAATAAAAAGAAAGAGGTAGAGGATGAAACATTAAAAATTTGTTGTCCAAAATGTAGAAAAAGACATCCTTTAAAAGAATGTCCTTTAGATAACATTGATCTTTGTGGTATATGTATAGATAATAATGCTACATAAAAATTCCAATCTCTATCAAAACTCTAATCAATTTACCAAGGGACTTAAGGAGCTATAAAGTAGTTATTTTTTTTTGCAAAAAAAATACCTTGGAAGCCAAGGACTTTAACTATATCTCAAGATCCCTCTCATCAATTTCAATACTATTTTTTCTCAAAAATACCCTCAACTGTCAACAAAATTGGATTATTCATATTCCTTGGCAAGCATGGACACCATAGCAAGTCCAAAACCAACCTTGGCAACAACAGTGGTGAGGATCTTCCTATGGTACCATGCATGTACTCTGTTATCCTATGCAGTAGAAATACACCTAGTATCTTACACAAAACTAGTATCCCCCTCAAGTCCAACCACCATACTCTAATCAACCACCACAACCACAAATTTCATAGCCTCAACAACTTCAATTATCATCAAATCAGCCTCCAAGACCTACCCAACTACCTACAAAACATGTTTCTAACCTGAATCATAAAGTAGCTCATCATGCTTACAATGGTGAGCTACAAAATTTTCTTTCTTATATGATTACTTCTCTTGGTATAAATGATATTCATCTTAGATCAACAAAAGTACTTCATCAAGATGCATCTATTAGTTTTGAAGAACGTATAGAAGAGGAAACTCCTAATCAAATAAAAAACAATGATTGTACTAATACAATAAATAAAACTTCTTCATCTGTAATAAATAAAACACAACAATCTAGTACTCCACCTTTCCCAAAAAGGTTTGCATTAGAAACGAAAACCACTCAAATAAGATATGTTTTATTAGGTTAATTAAAGAATGTTTCTATTGAAATTCCATTAATGCAAGCAATAAAATACATTCCAATTTATGCTAATATAATAAAGGAATTGTGTATAAAGAAAACAAGAAGGAAAAAAAAAGACCCATAAACAGTTCAAGTTATTGGTAAATTGGAAGATCTTATGTTGATAAAATCTATATGCAAAAATACGTTGATAGAGATAATCCCATTGTAAAAATTCACATCAATAATGTTGCAATTGCAAACACATTAATAGATATAGGAGAAACAATAAATGTAATGAAAAAATGTACCATGGATAAATTAAAATTATCTAATCTCCGTGAGACACACAGTTTTACAATTAATTGATAGATCAACATTAAAACCATAAGGTGTATTAGAGGATATAATAGTCTCCTTGGATTCTTGGGAGTACCCTCTATATTTCATTGTTTTACAACCAAAATATAACTTTGGTGGGCACCCATTAATCTTAGGTAGCCCTTGGTTAGCTATAGTTGATGTTTTTAGCAATCGTAGATCAAGGGACATCACAATTCCACACGATGATTTAGTTAATAAATTCAATCTATATCCACCTGCTAAAGCTGTAATTGAATCATGATTTACATAATTCTTTCAAGATACAAATAATAATGAAGAAGTAGTACAAATTGTTTTAACTATTGACCAAGTTATGAATCTAAAGAATGATATCGAGGAAAATCAAATCATCAATCTTATTAATAATTCCTATTTTACTCAATATCATGGGTGGAAACACACTTTTGATCATAAGCATATCTTGGAAAAATATTTTCAAGAAAATTGTACTATGGATACTTTATTAACAATTTCAGGTTCAATGTCTTCTTTCAAATCAATATTAAAATAAAGTAATGTAGTTGTTGAAAGTTTTCTCTAAATATCAATTCTAAACTTGAAAAAATTCAAAAAGAGGAATTAATCAAAACACTAGAGAATTGTTTTGGTCTTAGATACACTAGGAGGTAAAAAATACTATTCCTTTTTGGATGGATTCAGTGGTTATAACCAAATACAAATAGCTCCATAAAATCAGTACAAAAAAACATTCACATGTCCATGAATGAGAATTTTTTTATGTTACAAACTGAAGGAATTATTTTGGTTCATTGTGTGTCTTTTGTAGGTATAAAAGTGGATCTAACAAAGATATAAGTCATTTCCAATATTCTAGTGCCAAATATCAAAAAATATGTCATAAGTGTTTTAGGACGGGTTGGTTACTATAGACGAATCATTGAAAATTTCACAAAAATTGTATCTCCATTATTCAAACTTCTTACTAAAGATAATGATTTTTTTTAATATTCCATGCCAAATTGGTTTTGAATCTTTGAAAGAGAAAATTTATGTAGATATTTTTTTCAGATGGCCAAATTGGTCGCTTCCATTTCATATACCTACATATGTCTCTAACACATATTTAAGACCAGTGCTAGGACAAAATGAAAATCAAGTATATTATGTTGGAAACTTAGTTTTCATTGATGTCAACCATAAAAGAAGAGCCAAAGAAGGTCTAGAATCCCCTAGAAGTTATGGTTTTATTTGAAGGAGTATCCAAAGTGGTCCCCTTGTGGCATAGATATAAGCATGATCCTCATGGAATATTCTTTGAGGAATCCCACAAGAAGACATAGGTGTTAAGAAAAGAAGTTACAATGTATGGTCAAGAAGCCCTGAAAATATGGTTAGGAAGCCCCAAAGGTGTGGTCATGAAGGATGAAGTTGATTGAAGAAAAATAACATGAAGGACATTACAAATGCATGAAAAACCCCTATGGATTGATAGTCCTCATCAAGTTGTTTCAAAAGGTAGGTGGCATGCCACATGGTTCCTTACAATTGAGAACATATTCTCTCATAAAGATGATCATGTAAAATTTAACCCCTAAATGGTTGCAAACAAGAAGTTATAAGTCAGACCTAAAATCAAGTAAAAGAGAAAAATGGTTGAAAAAGGAAGTTATAGGTCGGCCCTAAATACATGTAAATGAGGTACTTGGAAGTATATAAATACACATCAATATCCTCTCATTTTGATCAAGGGAAGTGTGTGATCTCTTAAGTACAAGTGAAGTAGTAGAACTGTGCGAACGATGGAGTTCTCATAGTTGAATATGTGAGAAGGGTTTTCGGGAAACCCTATATGAGGTGACCCCCACAGGTCAAGCATAGGGTGTCTTGCGAGGTCCCCAATGGTTTTGCAATACTTGTAATGTGAGGCCCCACCCATTGCTAAGTTGAACACGGTTTGATGGTGCAAGATCTCATACATTAGGGTCTCTATACGATGAAAGGTTTGTTTTTCTATATTTCTTGAGGCTTTATCTTGGAGGTTTTGGTATATGCTTTGAGGCATACATTGGAGGTTTTGGCAAATGATTTGAGGCATATCTTATAGGTTTTGGTATATTATTTAAGGCATATCTTGGAGTTTTTGGCATATTCTTGAGGTATATTTTGGAGGTTTTTGGCACATGGTTTGATGCATATCTTCGTCATTTTGGATATACGATTTGGGGGATATTCTTAGAGATATTGGCATAAGATTTATGTGGTTGTTGGGTTGAACATATTTTGATGATGATGATGTATCAATATTAGTGACAATAACAATGATAGGTTCATTCTCTCATTTATATTTTTGGGGAAAAGGAAAGGGGGTTTGGAGCCTCCTTCCAGTTGGATTTGGAGAATCTAGGGAATTGGAGCTTCCTTTAGGTTGGATATTGAAAACTAAGGGGTTCAAATCTCCTTCTAGTTGGAGCTGGAGAATCTAGGGAGTGGTATCATGTTGGAGCATGTAAACTAGGGGGTTGGAGTGTTGGTAATTGATGCAGTCTTGGAAATCATCTAACATGATGCAATCCATTTGCAGTTTTCTTTTCTATCTCTTAGTATTCAGATATAAATTGTTTGACTAAATAATGCATGGAAAATGCATGAGTATTTTTCTAAAATAAATTGTTGTAAGCGTTCAATCAGGAGAAGCTAAATGTTTGTTCTATGAGGCTATTTATTGTTACAAAGATCAAGGTTGATCACAATTGAACGCAACCTTTTTGTGCAATTAACTGAATAATAATTATTTCTTCTTTCTATGATATTGTGATTTAATCATTTAGTATTTAGTATATTGTTATGCTATTCTAATTGAATCATTATCTAGTCCATAGATATCCCTTCATATATCCTTCATTTGGTATCAGATGTGGTTGGTGTTTTAGGGTAATCATGGCAAACTCTAATTCCTTGCTCATTCCATAATTTAATGGAAGTGATTATGATTATTAGTGCATCAAGACGATGACCTTTTTGATAGGGAAATATCTATGGGAGATTGTAGAAACGGGTTATGCAGATCCAGAATATTGGACCACTATTATTGCAAATGATAGAGTAGCTAAGAAGGAATCTATAAAGAAGAATGCTCAAGCTTTATTTCATATTCAAATTTCTCTTGACAAAAGTCTGTTTCCAAGAATTGCAGGTGCAAAGACAATAGAGGATGTCTGGAAGACTCTACAAGAATCTTACCAAGGTAGTGATCAAGTCAAAGTTGTCAAGCTACATGTTATAAAAACAAGACCGTGAAGCAATAAAATAAAACAAATGTGGAAACAAAACACAAAAGATACACAATACAATAGAGACACAGATTTACGTGGTTCACTCGATGTGGGCTACGTCCACTAGAGAAATTGGCAGGTCCTTCCTTTATTATTATCCATCAAATGAAGGGATACAACCTATAACAAAATCCATTGTAACTTCCTCTTCTTTCTCTCACAGTCTCCTCTCTCAGAATACAATACATGCCATAATGCATAGCCGCAATACATTTACCTCATAAAAGAGGGTTGCCTTCTAGGGAAAAAAACTCTAACATAATTTCTACCATTAGATCTGCAACCTTATAATGAACAGTCCAGATTTACATTGAAATTACAATATACATTTACAAGGCAATTTTTCCTTCGGGGGCCCTCTTGCCCCCGAACCCCCCAGCCGGGGGGATAGCCCCCCCGAACCCCACAGAGGGGGTACCCCCCCTGTGCACTCCTTCGTGTGGAAGAGTGTACATACTTCGAGGGTGTAAAGTCTTCATGGGGTATAAACATAGCTGAAAGCAAGGACCTCTGAATCATGAATATAATTAGGCTCCACAACCAACACTACAGACATTGAAAAGAGAATTTGAGAAATTGAAGATGAAAGAAGCTAAAAATGTAAGTGATTATTGTGTGAGAGTAAAACATGCAGTCAATAAAATGGCTACTCTTGGAGAAATTGTGGACAAAGAGGTTTTGATTAAAAGGGTGTTGAGGTCTCTAACACCAAGGTGGAACCATGTTTCCATAATCATTGAAGAAAGAAAGGATTTGTCTACTCTTCAGTTGGATATATTATGTCTCATGAAGAAATATTGATATATTCATTTGGAGAAAGTGGCAAGAAAGATTTTTCTTCAAAATTGCAAATTACAAAGAATGAACATGCCAACACTAGCACCAAAAGAAACCAAAGCCAAGGTAGAGGTCAAAATCAGAATTATCCAAGAGGAAGAGGAAGAGGCAGATTTGATAAAAGAAACATCCAGTGTTATTATTGTAAAAGGTATAGTCACTTTGAAAGGGATTGTATATTAAAAGAATGTAACAATAACAAAGGTGCTAATTATGCTCAAGAAGGTGATGAGGCCTCTCCAAAAAGCTTGTTTTTATCTTATGACAAAGATGAAAATGTCAGTAAAGATATTTGGTATTTAGATTCAGGGTACTCTAACCACATGTCAGGAAATAAGGAGCTCTTTTCTACAATGGATGAGAGTTTCAAATCCAAGATCAAGTTGGGTGATGACAAAGCATTGGAGGTTTCTGCAAAAGGATCTATGAAAGTCCATACTAAAGAAGGTATGAAAAGTGTTAAATACATTTATTACACTCCACAATTAAAGCATAATTTATTGAGTGTTGGTCAATTGTGTGAGAAAAATTATAAGGTGGTGTTTAAAAGTCAACAATGTACAATTTATGATAAGAATAGAGGAAATAGGATGGTTACAGTTGTGCCTATGTAAAATAATAGGATGTTCCCATTGATGTTTGGAGAACATAACAACCATCTTGCCAATATGGAATATGAAGAAAAAAGATGGTTGTGGCATCTCAGGTATGGACATTTGAATTTTCATAGTATGAAGCTTCTAATGTCAAAAGAATTAGTTTATGGTTTTCCTAAGGTTTAAGAACAAAAGTATATTTGTGAAGGATGTGCTAAAGGAAAACATGCAATAGATAAATTTTCAAAAGAAAATGCATGAAGGGCCCATTATCCACTTCAGTTAGTTCACTCAGACATTTGTGGTCCTATGAAGACAAAGAGTTTGGGTAAGCCATCATATTTTATTACCTTTATTGATGATTACTCACGAAAGTGTTGGGTTTATTTTTTGAAGACTAAGGATTAAGCCTTTGATATATTTAAGAGGTTTAAAGCCCTTGTGGAAAATGAAAAAGGTTGAAAAATCAAGTGCTTAAGGACTGATCATGGAGGAGAATTTTGTTCAAAATATTTTTAGAATTATTGTGATATGAATGGCATCAAAAGACAACTCACCACTTCGTACACACCTCAAAAAAATGGAGTAGGAAAAGTCGTACAGTGGTGGAAATGGCAAGAAGTATGTTACAAACCAAGGGATTAAGCAATTCTTTTTGGGGTGATGCAGTTGCTACATCTGTATACATCCTCAATTGATGTCCCACAAGTGCACTTGATATGATGACTCCATATGAAACCTCGTATGAAAAAAAGCCTAATGTTAATCATTTCAGAGTCTTTGGTTGTGTAGCCTATGTCCATATAGTTGATCAAAAGAGACAAAAGTTAGATCCAAAAAGTAAGCCATGCATTTTTGTTGGATATAGTGAACAAAGTAAGCCTTACAGGTTGTATAATCCCTTCACTAATAGCATTGTTGTGTCAAGAGATGTGATATTTGATGAAGGGGGAGTTTATGGTCATCAAAAATTCCATGATGACGTGTCTAAATCTGTTTTGGATAGGGATATTATTAATGATATTGATAATGAACAACCCACTAATATTTCAGTTCCAAGTGCTACAAATCCACCAAGTAGCCCCTCATCTAATTCTTCAATTCCAAGTGCAAGCCCAACATCAAATTCAAGTTTTGCAAGGAAGGTAAGAATATTAAGTGGCATTTATCAAAGGAGTAAAAGTCCAACACATGAAGTAAATCCAATAGGTGAGACAATACATTTTTATTTTCTTTCCAAGGTTGATTTTGAGCTATCTTGTTTTGAAGATGCATGTACTAATGAATTTTGGGTGAAAGAAATGCAAGAAGAGATAGATTCTATTCACATGAATGATACTTGGGAGCTTAGAGAACTTCCACATGACAAGAAAAAGATTGGTACTAAATGGGTCTACAAGACTAAGTACAGTAGTGATGGGAGTGTTGAAAGACACAAGG
>WSFP011374190.1:0-30693 GCA_009831015.1 Picea engelmannii
GGCTAGCACTTCCTCCCACAGTAAAAGCACATAATGTTTTCCATGTTTCATTATTGAAGAAATATGTACATGATGCTAATCATATAATTGACTGGTCTGTGATCTAGGTGGAACCGGAGGGAGAATTTCTACCAGAAACCCAAGGCATATTGGACAGAAAGGAAACCCAGCTCCGGAACAGAACCATTGCACAGGTCAAGGTGCAATGGAAACATTTTGGCCCAGATGAGGCTACATGGGAAATGGAGGATGCCATGAGGCAGGCATATCCGATTTTGTTTACTTCTGCACATGTAATTCATGTTAGTAGCTAAGAACATCGAGGACGATGTTCCCTTTTAAGGGGGAGGGAATTGTAACACCCCGTTTCCCCCAGTTTGTAAATATAACTAGACTGGCCGAGGACTATGGCAAACTCATAAGTATCAACATGTGATGTAAATGGACCTACAAAAAGAGGTCAATGAATGTGAATAACATTCTGAATTTATTGCAGGATTGTTGATGAGGGGATGTACAGAAAAGAGACCACGATGGCGGTGGAAGGCACCTGAAAAGGTGGCGTTAACTTCCACTGAGAATTAAATACCGTATTTGGACTCCACTGGCCCGGAGAACCAAAAGCGGCTCACTAGCCCTGAAATTCAATACCTCGCAAGCTGGTAGGCGGATGGCTTGATGATGGATGGGATGGTGAACCGCCCATCCGTAGAGCCGTCAGGCCTGATCGGCGTGAGGGTAATCATGCCACACACAACCTCGCAAGAGGATAAGGCATATGACATAGATGGTTGAAGGGGTGGGGGGGGGAACTTTGGCATTAGGCAGAGTGAGTGATAGCAGAGAGGAAGGATTGCAACCTTTGCTCCTGGTCACTGGAAGATAGAGAGACGCAGTCTCAGAGCATCGTGGTCTCAGCTCAGGGGTGGCTAGTGGTAAATCCGTTGGGAGTCGCTGAGCCTACGGTTGGGTGGAAACAAGCACCCCTCTCAACAGTTGCACCATTTCTGATGTTATTTCGGATAAGTGCTTTTACATATTTGTATCTTGAAATTTATAGAATGATATATATATGTATATGTCCTAGAACTGTGAAATTATGTATGATCTCTGTGTAAGAATGTCTGTGCAGTGTTAGATAATAACTAAGGGATATATGCTTGTAATAGAGGAAGCCATGCACGACTTACGTCGATAAAAATGAATCTAATCATACCAAGGTTGAACTAAGTCAGGTATCCAGCCCATTCTCGGGAAATTTCTTCCCTGATCTGTATCCAGGAATGGACCGAAATAGACCTCTTCACGGAGATTCCCTCCTTAGAAAGGCTTACCAAGAACCTGGGAAAAAGGACTTGGATGTGCAAGTCTTAGCAACCCTGTATGAAGAGGAATGATCCTCTTTGAAATCCCGAAGTAGCAGCGTAAGGATAGGTATTGATCAATGGATGAGATCCGGTCAGGGAACCTGTTGTTATTCACGATTGTTAAATCAAGGGAATGAGCGAGGGAGTTAATTTCCTTAACCCTTTTTCCTCTATCTTCATGAATAGCGAGGAAATATGGATCGTAGACTCCCAGGCTCCATGAGAAAATCCGGACTGTTGGTTTTTCCACGTCCAAAGAGTAGTAGAAAAGGGCGCGGCATCGGGACCGATCTGAATCGTCAGATCTGAATGAGGAATCTCGGCAGTCGTTAGATCTTTAGGGAGATAGACGAGGGTTAAGCCTAGTGAATAGGGGTAAAACGGATCAGAGCCGTCCATCCGAGGAGGACAGGTGGCAGAGATCCAGGGAACTCGTGAACTTGGAGGTTCGCGAGATGGGAGTCCAAAAGTTGGATGTCCCAAGTCGCGAGTGGCGAGGTCACGAAAGGATCTGAGCCGTCCATCCGAGGAGGACAGGTGGCAAAGATCCAGGGAACTCGCGAACTCGGGAGCTTGCAGGGTGAACGCCCAAGTATTGGGTGTTAAAAGTTGCGAGACGTGAGGTCGCGAAGTAGGGAAGTGGCGAGAGGCTGTGAGCCGTCCATCTGGGAAGGACAAATGGCAAAGATCGATAAGATCTCGCGAACTAGGGAGCTCACAGGGTGAACTCCCAAGTATTGGGTGTTAAAAGTTGCGAGACGCGAGGTCGTGAAGTAGGGAAGTGGCGAGAGGCTGTGAGCCGTCCATCTGGGAAGGACAGATGGCAAAGATCGATAAGATCTCGCGAACTCGGGAGCTCGCAGGGTGAATGCCCAAGTATTGAGTGTTAAAGGTCGCGAGTGGCTAAGCCACGAGAGGATCTGATCCGTCCATAGTTGAGGACGCGTGTCAGGAGATCCAAGAGATCTCGTGAACTCGGAGGCTCGCGAGGTAAGAGCCCAAAGGTTGAGTGCTCCAAGTCACGAGTAGCGAGGTGCCGAGAGCCGAGCACGAGAGAACACCTGGCAAACCGCAAGGTAGGGTCTGCATGACTGACGGGTGGACACGTATCGCCTAGAGAAGGGAGTCAATGCTCCGTTGACTTATCGTGTCTCGGGAGATCGCTATAGGAGAGCACGAGAGTTCGACTCACAAACTCATGAGGGTGCGAGTTGGGAGAGGCGCTAACGTTTAAGCCTAGCCTACGGTTACAGGTGGGGAGGGCGCTAACTAAGAAAGGAGCTATACCCATTTCGTGATCTCGGGTATCGGTAATTTGTGAAGAAAATACGAGGGCCTTTGATTCACGACTCGCGAGATCGCAAGTTGTGAAAGGCGCCTGGTTTGTTTGACCTGTGGTCCTAAACCACGATCACAAGGAGGTGAGCAAGGAAGAATTAGCCTGCACTAGACCCCTGTAGGACTCCGAGAATTCTCATTATGGAGAATTCAAACAAACATTTTGATTTTAGGTAGTGGGTGTGTTACATAGAACATGCCCAATTGATCATGGTAATTCATATGTACCTGAACAAGGACAAAAATAGACAATATTAGAGGGTATTTTATTAATAAAATTGACAAAAATCTAATTTCTAAGACTAGCTACAGAATCTTGCGATTTCTGTAGTTGGTCTAAACCAAACACAAAATCACTCCAAAATCAATCTGAATCTTAAAAAATATATTCAAACTATTGAAAAATATTTGATTGCTAATAGCATCATTCAAATCGACACTTGTATGCAAATTGAACAAACTAAATCGTATTTAACCAAATCATAACAGACATGGATGCACTTTGTTTAATTCGTTATCACCAAGACGGGTAAATGGAATCATATTGGATAACTCAACAACAATGAAATCGTTTCATGGACCAATTGAAATCAAAACCAATAGTTTATGTTGCTCCAACCATTAACAAAATCATTTTCGAATCCAAACGAAATCAACAGGATCGTTTTCCACATGAATAAGACTATATTGAACAAATACAAACGATCATGCTATTTGCAAACCAAATGAAATTTTTTATGTAAATTGAAACAAATGAAATCATAAATGAATTAATAAGTTGATAACATGATATGTGGGATTTGTCCAACGTTTGTTATTTCTAATTGGAAGCGGACATAATCGATTGACAGTCAATGAAATCATCGCTTGAATCAATTTCAAAACAAACTATTAGCCGAGTTTTTCATATGAATTCAACAGAGACAAAATCGTTTTTGAAAATCAATACCAATAGAGCAACATCAAATCTATTTTCGATATCAATCTAACTTCAAGACACACAACAATCAAATCAAAACGAATCGAAATAGTTTGTGTTTGACACAGTCATTATGACTCATCACAACTCCACGATTTTAGCGAATAGATCTTTTGCATAGGTCAAATGTAACCATAACCCAAACAAAAATATCGATTCAACACAAAAACAGAGTCGTTCCTGGCTAATCGAAGTCAACAGTGTCATTTTGAGTTTATTAGATTACATCGTATTTATCAACCCAGTCACTAATAATGACGCATAACACATATAGAGGATCATACTAATTCAAACCCACGAAATCGTTCCAAAATCAAATCATAAGAACTAAATCAGAGCTGATGACATCCAACCACAACAAAATCATACCAAATCAAAATAGCCGTGCCCTGATTTTAGCACAAAAATCTCTTATACAGGTCATATGCAATCAAAATCTAAATGAAAACAAACTTCATTGATCACATTAATTCAAACTAACAGAATTTTTCTAAGGCGAACTATACTAATTCAAAACCAATCAATCGCTTCTACTGAGTTGGGCGCGACAAAATCTCATAACTAAATCATAACTACATTTGATTTTAGTAGAAAGGATCCACAACATAACCGTTTTTGATAACCAAACTATGACAGGATCATTTCGAATAATGAACAGAACTAATCGAAAACCAAATACCAATTCATTTAATTAATCCAAGTAATTCATAAAGCGAAATTGATATTGAAATTCATACCTGGATAATTAGAAAACAACTCGGTCATGATAATTTGGAATTGACGAAGGCTGTTTCCGATTCGACATTCCTAAAGACGATTGAACCAGTGGTTTTCTATTTCTTGTCATTAGCTTGAAACTTGTCCCTTTCTCTTGACAATGTTGTAACTTGGTTTTCCAATGATTTGATCTTCGACTGTAATAAGGGAACGTCAATGTAGTAGCGCTCCAGCCACACATCACATTGGTTGCATGATGTCTGTTCGGGATTCAAAACAACAGTCGAGGGTTTTCTTAAATCACCGAGGGTTTCATTATGAAGCCTTATCTCTGGGTAATTAGGATTGTTCTTTAGGAACAGGGGAAAATTAGATACATAGTCATAGGGTTGCTCGGAGCACAAGCCATGGGAACAAGGGTACTCTCCAGCTAGGAAGCGCTCGATATCGGAGTCCGAGTCCTCACTCAGAACTATGGGCTTTTGATCGACATTTGGGTTAGGTTTATTTTGGGCAAGTCTCCATATCAATCTAGCATTCTTTTTACCTTTCTTGTCGACAGTACGATTACCCTTGACTTTCTTTCTCACAGGATTCTTTACAGCCTCAGCCTTGTCTGTTATGATGTCAGGTAGGTCGATATCAGGGCAGATTGAGGGTTTGGGAGAGGGTAGAAGGGCATGAAAAGGCATGGGTAGCCCGACCTTAGTCTCACTGACCACAGACTTGTCGATTTGGACAGAACCTGAATTAACAAAGCCATTTCGGGATAGAAAAGGTTGCCAACTATCGTCGTGAAGGTTCAAATGGTGAACGACAATGAGTCTAATCAAGCCATGGTGAAATAAGCTGCTATCATCCTTCTCGCGTTTGAACCCCTTAGCCATTTTGTAAATACTTCACAGGAAGTAAAATGGCATGTTCAATGGATACCCCATGAAATTCATTAACAGTCAAAGATGATAAAGAAAAACCAATCCATACTAACCCTCACAGGTCACAAATTGTTTAACCATTATCAAAAGATCGTGCCACCTGGGTTTAAGTGTGGAAATAGGCATAACTTTGTCACATGATGTAACCTTTCATGATACGAATAGAAAAGACCAAGTTACTTCATCAACTTTGGAGTTCTTAAACCATCGCTGGACTGTGGCTGCTAATCCTGTGGCAGAGCTTATGAATTCTTCATTGAGTTCAAGTTGAATGTCACCTACTTTAGACCTACACCCATCAAAGGTAAGGGCAAATTTTGTTCAACAAATATATTGAAACCCTCGAACCTCTGTACAAATGTGAGCCAACCACTATCCTCTAAATCCTTACGGGCGTTATCGAACAGTAGCAGAGCTTGACTATCGTTCGGTTCTATTCACACCACCGGTGCCATAGACAGGAGCACACGGTGAGCGAGGTGAATGAGACAACGTTTGAACACATCATACACAGGGGAAAAATGCTCTCAGGCTTACCCGAAACTAGCAAAGGTGAAATAGGGATAGGGGAAGACATTAATGACATATCGTGCGAAGGTGGTGGAGCGAGTTCATTACATGCAAAACAATCATATCTACAGTACAATCACCGACGCAAATATCTATTCAACCCACTATTGTATAGGTTAACAATTATGCCATTTCAATCAACCAATGGATATATGGTATGTGGACCAAACGTTTGCGCGAGAAAAGTTTTACCATAGTTTTAAAACCAAAGTAACAAATGGAAATCATACCAAGGGTTTAACCATATGAACTATGTGTTGTATAAAACGATTTAAACCAAGGGTTTTGCCACAACACAAATGTGTTTTTGTGAAATCAATGTGCCAAGTGAATCGGTCAAAGAACATATAAATCCAGTCACCAATGCATCACAAACTCAATCACTCATGAAACGAAATTACATAATCAATCAAAGAATTTCAAATGAGTATAGATCAAGAGGTCTTGCCAATTGCATAACGATAAGTAAATTGGAAACGCAATGGGCATATCGACAAGAAAGATCGCAATAATTTAGTGACGATTTTAATGCAACTTCGAAAACCAAGTTTTCACGCTTGCAGTCTTGAAAACGAGAACTAAGGTAAGTGTGCAAACGCATATAAAACAATAGTGTCGTTTTATTAAAAAAAGATTGCGACGAAAATCAAGGTTTGCAAAACACTGGTGTAGGCAGCTTATAAGGACAGTAGAAAAATATTATTGGCTGCCAACAGAATGAAATGGGGCGAAATTTGTTGGGGTTAGCTACCTTCTCTTCCTTAGGGATAAGAGTAATAAAAATAACATTCAAATTAGGAAGAACCCCTGATATCCTTTGGGAATTTTTGAACCAGAGATAAAACATCCCATTTAATAATGGACCAATAGTGATGAAAAAAATCAGAGGTGGAGCCATCAGGACTAGGAGCTTTTCTAGTCATGAAACTGAAGTTGGTTGCTTCAA
Organism: Picea engelmannii; assembly: GCA_009831015.1. Lineage (NCBI taxonomy): Eukaryota > Viridiplantae > Streptophyta > Pinopsida > Pinales > Pinaceae > Picea > Picea engelmannii. Next base: position 6,853 of record WSFP011374190.1, read on the forward strand.
CTTCACATAGGGAAATGGACCTTAGAATAAGGGAATTTTTTTCGTGAGATCAAGCGAGGAATTTTTTCATAGATAGTCTATATGGCCTTCATATGATTTGGCTTTGGCTCAATGACAAAATCTTGAAAAAAAGAGGTTAGCTCTTATCCAATGTCTAAATGAGAGGTGACTTTATTACCTTAAATAGTGATCATATAGGAGATATGGTTGATCTAGGTGGATATTGGTGGCCACTCACCTTTTCTAAGTGGTTCAAAATATTTTTTCGACAATTTTGGTAATTTACTATTTTTAGTAGTTTTTAACTTCCAGGACCATTTTGAGGGCCTAAATGAAGGTTTTTCGAGATTGAGGTTCTCAATGATATTTTATGGGTCTATTTGAGCTCCCAAAATGAATTTACTTGACGATACCTTTCCAACGAGCTATCGTGCACCCCAAACGGAGATCGTATGCCAAAGTTACGCCCCCGGGAAGTTGATACACCAACCTACCCAAAACGGGGTCCACAAAACTGTTGGCTTTTCATCTTCCGGGGTTAGGGTTTTGGATTTTATTTATGATAAAAATTCCTTTGGAGCCTCATTGTAAAATCATCTTCTTGCAAATGCGAGTAGCCGTCACATATCTTCTCAGAGATAAGCTGCCACCATTCTAGCGAATCTTTCACTCCGTATTTTTACAATCTTTGTACATTTTCGCTCATTAATAGAAAATTGTGTATTACTATATCTTTGTGTTTATGGTTTCATCTATGATACATTTGTATTATATTATTGGATATCCGATATATCTCTGTACATTTTTTTATTATATATCCTCTCTCATTTCATGCCGAAAATAATTCGGATCAGTGGTATCAGAGCAGGCTACTCTTGATCGTTTTTTTTCAGTGCATGTCCCTGACGAGGTCCAAATATAGCAAGTTGGGTCTCGAGCTTGTCTCTCTTGAAGAAAATTTCTCTCGCATGCTTAAGAAACCCTCCATGGCTACATAAAAGAAAAATGACGGAGTATATGATTCTATCAATCTGTTGCTTGAGCAAGCTCTCAAACGACAGAGGGACGAAATGATGGAGAATTTTTCCCACATCCTTCAACGTCTGCTGATACAAACATGCACATATTCATCAAACAACCACTTTGGAAACACCTCTCCTTTCAAGGTACATGTTAATTTTTATATTCCTATATTTTAAGGTTAGATAGATGTGGATGCCCTAGACAAATGGTTAAATCTATTAGAAGGTTATTTCTATATTCACCATTTTTCAGATAGGGAAAAGATCACCTTCACACTCCTTAAATCTCTCCCCCATGTCAAAAATTGGTGGGAAACTTACTGAGAGAAAAGTTCCACAAAAGAGTCTGGAATATATGGGGTCGATCCCACTTGGGATTTTTGTGTGGATGTAGTAAAGGAACATTATTACCCTGTTGGAAACTATGAGGAGCAGTATATGAGATGGACCATACTGCGGAAATAAAGGGGCCAAGAAGTTATGGAGTTCACCAATACATTTCATACCTTGCACACCAAGTTGGATATCAAAGACTCCGAACGACATTTGGTTCTAAAATACTGTGGGGCTCTACACAAATACATCCAGACTAAAATGGATTTTCTGGACATCTCTTCACTCGGTGCTGCTTATCGATATGTTGTTAAAATCGAGTAGAAATTTAAGCACTAGAACAAACGAGGTTTCAGGTCTGCAAATCCACAACAACCAAAGTATGATAAAGATGACCCTAAGAAACAGTTTCCTGAAAACCACTCTAAGCCACATGAAAATAAGGGTCACAGGAAGACAAAGAAGGATACCAAAAAATGGTGCGATTTACACAAAATCCCCTAGCACAACACCGATGAATGTCGCTCAAAATAGTCATTGGTGGCCAAGATCAAATACAAGGAGCCGAACCCTAATTCATAATATGATTATGAAAAGACTGGTAAAAGATAGATCATCGATGCAGACCCCACTGCTATTGTTGCGACCGCAGAAATTCAACTAGAATAACCAACAGATCTTGAAGAGGGGGAGTTCCTTTTTCATTCACATATGTGGGTGAAAGGGACCCCACTGCATTTTATTGTTGATATCAAAAGATAGAAGAACCTCATCTTAGCATAGGTTGTCAAACAGTTGGGATTTTTGACAACACCACACCCATAACCATAAAACATTGGGTGGCTTCACCAGGGATGAGATCTTCGTGTAAGCCAACAGTGTCGATTGTCATACGACATCCAACCCTTTAAGGATGAGGTATTATGTAATGTTTCCCCATTGGATGTCTGTGATGTTTTCTTAGGCAAACCATGTATGTGGAAGTGCCATGATGTTTATGAGTCTCAACCCCTTAGTGTCATTATTACTTTGGGGGGTCATCTCTACAAAATACCAGAGGTAATTCCGACTATTTTCCCTCCTAAACAATACTGCAAGGTAGTATCTCATACTACAAAATCCAACTTCTCCATAGTCTTTTGAAAGCATGAACAGAAGAACACCACTGCAACCTTAGTCCAAGCACCTTCTATCCAACAAAAGAAGGTCGACAATATTGCAACAAAGTGTAAAGATTCCTTCTACACATAGGCATCTCATGTATCCATATTGGTTAAAAATGTCCAAACCTTCCAGCCACATTTTCGTGACAACCTTCAACAAGCTAAGCAACACAACTTCTCCAACAAGGAAAGCAACTCATCAAGATGCAGATTCAACAAACACTTTTCCCTCTCCCCTGGGAACTCAACAAAATGGAGAAAATTTCTTCCTAAGGAGGGAGGATTGATCCAGGTGGATATCAGTGGCCACCCACCTTTTCCAACTGACTCAAAACATTTTTCTGGCAATTTTGGTAATTTACTATTTTTAGCAGTTTTAACTTCCGGGGCCATTTTGAGGGCCTAAATGAAACTTTTTCAATATTGAGGTTCCCAATGATATATTAAGGCTCTAATTGAGCCCCCAAAATGAATATCCTCAACGATACCTTTCCAACAAGCTATTGTGCACCCCAAACAAAGATCGTATTCCAAAGTTATGCCCCCAGGAAGTTGATACACCAAACTACCCAAAACGAGGTCCACAAATCTGTTGAATTTTCATCTTCCGGGGTTAGGGTTTTGGATTTTCTTTATGATAAAAAGGACTTTGGAGCCTCATTGTCAAATCATATTATTGCGAATGCGAGTAGCCATCAAATCTCTTCTCAGAGATAAGTTGCCACCATTCTAGTGAGTTTTTCACTTCATATTTTTACAGTCTTTGTACATTTTTTCTCATTAATAGAAAATTGTGTATTACTGTATATTTGTGTTTATGGTTGCATCTATGATACATTTATATTATATTATTGGATATCTGAGATATCTCTGTACATTTCTTTATTATATCTCTTCTCTCATTCCGTGCCGAAAATAATCCAGATCAGTGGTATGAGAGCAGACTACTCTTGATCATTTTTTTTCAGTGCATGTATCTGACAAGGTCTGAGTGTAGCAAGTTGGGTATCGAGCTTGTATCCCTTGAATACAATCACTCTTGCATGCTCAAGAAACCCTCCATGGAGGAAGAAAAGAAAAATTATGGAGTAGACGATTTTATCAATCTATTGTTTGAGCAAGCTCTCACACGACAGAGGGACGAAATGATGGAGAATTTTTCCCACATCCTTCAATGTCTGCCGATAACAACAGACACATCTTCATCAAACAACCACTTTGGAATCACCTCTCCTTTTAAGGTACAATTTGATTTTGATATTCCCATATTTGAAGGTTAGATAGACGTGGATGCCCTAGACAAATGGTTAAATCTGTTAGAAGGTTATTTCTCTGTTCACCATTTTTCAGACAGGGAAAAGATCACCTTCACACTCCTTAAAGATCTCCCCCATGTCAAACATTGGTGGGAAAATTACTGGGAGAAAAGTTCCACAGATGAGTCTGGAATATATGGGGTCGATCCCACTTGGGCTTTTTTGTGGACGCAATAAAGGAACAATATTACCCTGTTGGAAAATATGAGGAGAAATATATGAGATGGACCACACTGCAGAAAGAGAGGGGCCAAGCAGTTCTAGAGTTCACCAATACCTTCCATACCTTGTGCACCAAGTTGGGTATCAAAGATTCTGAACGACATTTGGTTTTGAAATACCATGGGGCCCTACACAGATACATCCAAACTGAAATGGATTTTTTGGACATCTCATCACTCAGTGCTTCTTATCGATATGATGTTAAAATAGAGAAAAAATTTAAGCACCAGAATAAACGAGATTTCATGTCTACAAATCCACAACAACCAAAGTATGATAAAGACGACCCTAATAAATAGTTTCCTGAAAACCAATCTAAGCCACAGGAAAAGAAGGGTCACGGGAAGAGGAAGAAGGACACCCGAAAATGGTGTGCTTTCCACAAAATCCCATAGCACAACACTGATGAATGTCTCTCAAAACAGTGATTGGTGGCTGAGATCAAAGACAAGGATCTGAACTCTGCTTCAGAATCTGATTATGAAAATACTAGTAAAATATAGATCATCGATGTAGACCCCATTTCTATTGTCGCAACCACAACAATTCAACCATAAGAACCAACCAATCCTGAAGAGGGGGAGTGCCTTTTTCATTCACAAATTTGGGTGAAATGGACCCCGTTGCATTTTATTGTTGATAGCGGAAGCTAGATAAACCTCATCTCAGTAGAGGTCATCAAACAATTGGGATTGTTGACAACATCACACCCGCAGCCATACAACATCGGGTGGCTTCAACAGGGACGAGATATTCGTGTCACCCAACAATGTCGATTATCATATGACATCCAACCCTTCAAGGATGAGGTATTATGTGATGTTTCCCCACTGGATGTCTGTGATGTTTTTTTGGGCCAGCCATATATGTGGAAGTGCCATGTTGTTTATGAGTCTCAACCCCGTAGTGTCATTGTTACTTTGGGGGGTCATCTATATAGAATAATAGAGTTAATTACGGCTATTGTCCCTCCTAAACAATGCTGCAAGGTAGTATCTCATACTACAAAATTCAACTTCTTCACAGTCTGTTCAAAGCATGAACAAAAGACTACCACTGCAGCCTTAGTCCAAGCACCTTCTATCCAACATAAGCAGGACAACAAGATTGCAACAAAGTGTAAATATCCCTTCTGCACATAGGCATCTCATGTATCTAGATTGGTTAAAACGTTCCAACCCTTCCAACCACATGTTCATGACAACCTTCAACAAGCTAAGAAACACAACTTCTCCAACAAGGCAAGCAACTCATCAAGATGTAGATTCAACAAAATTTTTTCCTTCTCCCCTGTGCACTCAACACAATGGATACCATTGCTTCATAATGAGGGAGGATTTTTCCAGGTGGATATCGGTGGCCACCCACCTTTTCCAACTGGCTCAAAACAGTTTTTTGACAATTTTGGTAATTTACTATTTTTAGCAGTTTTTAACTTCCAGGGCCATTTTGAAGGCTTAAATGAAGGTTTTTCGAGATCAATGTTCTCAATGATAGCTGAAGGCTCTGATTGAGCCCCCAAAATGAATCTCCTCAAATATACCTTTCCAATGAGCTATCATGCGCCCCAAACGGAGATCGTATGCCAAAGTTACGCCCCCGAGAAGTTGATACACCAAAATACCCAAATTGGGGTCCACAAAACTGTTGGATTTTCATCTTCCGGGGTTAGGGTTTTGGATTTTATTTATTATAAAAAGGCCTTTGGAGCCTCATTGTAAAATCATCTTCTTGCGAATGTAAGTAACCGTCACATCTCTTCTCAGAGATAAGCTGCCACCATTCTAGCGAGTCTTTCACTCTGTATTTTTATAGTCTTTGTACATTTTCGCTCATTAATAGAAAATTGTGTATTACTGTATCTTTGTGTTTATGGTTGCATCTATGATACATTTATGTTATATTATTGGATATTCGAGATATCTCTGTACATTTATTTATTATATCTCCACTCTCATTTTGTGCCGAAAAAAATCTGGATCAATGGTTGGAGTGATGTTGGGTGAACAATGAAAGAACTTGGAATCACGTTTCCCTTCCTTCAATCGCTGAATCCCCAATTTTTCCCTTTATAGAATTTTTTTTTGTTTTCCTTTCTTCAAGTTGATCCACCAAAACCTTTTCTTGATGCACCATCTCTGGTGATCGTCCATGTAAGATAATATGATGTTGAACCATCTCCGTCTAATATTTTAGGAGCCTCTGAGCCTGGAAAATATCCTCAAAGATAGTATTATTGTATATTTTGATATGTTTATTGAGGGTCTTATGACACTACGGGAAGAAATACATAAGGGAACCATTATTTTGTTTTCTTCCATCCCACCAAGATTTGATATTTCTTACGAAGTCTAGGTGAGAAAGATATAAATTTTCAAATCGAAAGGGTTTTTTCCTGGGTTTGTTGAGGGTGTCAATGGAAAGACATATGGGCCAATGATATGATCCTACAATGGGGAGGATGGTGGCTTCCATGTGAAATCCAGTGAGCATAAGATATTTATAGATTAGAAATTGGTCTAGTTTGCAAGGCACTTTTTGAGAACCTCCTTGACGATAATTCTAGGTGAAAGTGCCGTTATTGGTCTCTAGATCAATTGGACGATGATATTGAATAAAATTTTTGAAGGCGAGGTGCTCCTAGTCTAATTGAAGGAGGCCTCCTTTATTTTCTTCCAAAGTAGAGATGGGATTGAATTTGCCTCCCATAATCCATAGGTGAGGGTGGATTAACTCTGTTGTGTACTGTAGTTGTTGTAGGAAGTCAAGGTTTCCCTCCAAATGCTGTGGTACATATACATTGGTAATGAAGCCTATGATCTCTTCCCACAATGACTAAAATCATGATGATACATTGCATTTTGTGCAAAATAAATTCCATATGAGAACCTTATCCATTTTCCATAGGAGAGCTAGGCCTCCTACTATTATTGTAGAGTCTATAGCCATAGAGCAACCTGTTCTCCAAATTTTGGATATGATGTTTTGGAGCCTTTCCCATGAGCACTTAGTTTCTTGCAAAAACATAATTACCAGTGGTTATGAATGTAGTTTGTTTAGTAAGAGTGTATGCTTACTTTTACTGTTAATACCACAAATATTCCAGGAGATTAATTTCATTTCAAAATTTGAGAGGGTTGGAAAGTGTCCATGATTAGGGAATTCTGACCTAAGTTCACCAAGATGTCACCAATTCCTTGTAGTGGCCAAATATTGGATTTTCTACCCCTTCACTTGTCTTCCTTTGGATTTTTTTTGGGCTTGATATTGTTGGGTTGAATTCCTATATTAGGATTTGATGAAGTATACCATGAGGGTTCTGGATTCTCCCTTCTGTGCTTGTGGAGGGATTTCCTTACAAGTTGAATGTGCTAAGAGGGGGATCGATTGCATATCCTGTTTACGAACCAAATCCACAATACGTTTTAGGTCAATCCTATCTAGCTCCATTTCATCCACTTCTAAGTTTGTTCCTTCCTTAATATTTTGTATCATAGGGGCATATTCCAATGTAGGCATTTCAAGGGGAGAAACACATTCTTTTGGTTTTCTTGGTTCATCAGAGAGGGGGGTGACCTCATATTTTTGAGTTTTGGGAATTCCAGCGGTTGAAGCCTCTTCTACAACAATATCAAACTCCCATGGGAGGGAGATGATGGGATCAAAAATGTTGGAATTTAGATTTTTTTGTTTCCCATAAGGACCATGAGAGATAGGATTTCGATTTGGATGAGGACAAGTAGGAATTTTGGTGAAACCATCCTCATCCATGTTAGGATCTACTTTAGAGGGATTATGCGGGTTTATTAGTGGGAAATATCTGTAAAGATGGCCATGCTCATGACATTATTGAAAATGAAAAGGAATGAACTCACAATCTAGGGTTTGGAGCCATTCCACATCTTGGAATGATAAGCGTATTGAGTTTGTATTAGGAGCTGAGACATTCATATAAATGAAAATATATGCATAAGTTGTATAACGCCCTTGTTTAATGGCATTTGAGGACTTCACAAAAGTTCATAGGGTATTTTCGATTCCAACCAATATTTCTTCCTCCCAGTATTCACATGGGAGAGAGTAAATACAAACTCAAACATGAAAAAAGGAAAAATCTTCTTTATCTAGGTTAAAATTGTCCTTCTAGAATCACAGGTGAAAACCAACGGAGCAAAAGAAGTATGGACCTCCCTAAAAAATTTGGTCTCTTTCATGAGGGTTTTCAAAGATAACAATAAAGAAACCTTTAGAGTCCATCTTTAGGTCAATTTGAAAAGTGGGTTTCCAAAGAGAGTTGATCTAGGAAACCAGATCTCTCTCAGTCGGCCAAAGACCTAGGAACTTACCAATTAACACATGATATTTCATGTGCTGTACATATCCACCCAATTTCAGTGAGTAATTTTTTACATGGGCTTCTCCGTGCCTTCAAGGCGCAATGTCTGGGTTTCCAATGCACGCTTCCTACAAAATCTTGTTGCACATATGGAATCGACTCTTCGAGCGAAGGAGCTTATGTTCCGAGAATAACTTCATTTTCATAATCGATATTTTGGGGATCCAGCCTGGAGGGACCAATACCTTACTACTTTCTATGTGGAGAAATTGAGGGAGGGGGGCCTGACCCTCCCTTTGGAGCCATTAGTGAGAGTTCTAAGTTGTTGCAGAGGTGAGATAGAGAAAAACCCTAGTAGAGAAAAAATGGTTTTCAACGGTGTGCTACCCTATTTATTTACTTGGAAATAATGAAGTTTCTTAATTTATTTTGTCTCATCGATAAATTATTTCTTATGTCAACAATAGTCCCTCAAATAGGTGCTAATTTACTAGATAATCATTAGATTTAGGAATTATTGAAACAATATTACATTTTCCCCAACCATGTACTTGATCAGATTTTTTTCCACCTAAAGTTGAAGTACCTTGAAGAACCACACATAAATATGTATGGTGATCTCATTTATAAGCGTGGAATTTCAAGAAATCCACTTTAAAATGCATTACTTGAAACCTTGATTTACTCAAAATATATACTGCACGAAGATGGCGTTCTATCTCATGGAAGACTAGAAAACTAGGATGTTGATTTTAAACCTCTTCCTCCACTTTGTTGTTATATCTAGACAAAGCAACAAGTGATAATAAAAATAATTATCATTTCATGTTTCTATCACTTCTAACTACACTTGGTATCTTCATCACTATAGAGGTTGGGCTCTTGCTTGTGGGACACACCCATGAAGACATAGATGGAACCCACAAGAGGATGTATTCCAACTTGAAAAGTATATATATATATATATATATATATATATATATATAGTGGAGATGATGGATACATACCACACAATTCAAGAATAATGTGTGTTTCCATCTAGATTGATTAACAAGGTGTACAACTTTAAAACTTTCCTTAATGGAACATCAAGGATGGAAAAAAATATTAAACTTATCACTATCAAGTACTTCCAATTTATAATAGTCAACGATGTTCCAATAAGGTACAACAAGTCCAGTATATATATTGGGTGGTCAAAACCAATTGCGTTATGGAATATAAATGATGAAGCTCGACCTAAATTACTTATATGGAAGCCACATTTCTTACATACAAAACAGAATAAGGTCTATTTAAAAGAACCAAAGGAAGGATTTGTGTCATACATATGAATGTCGAAAAATTGTATCGATGGATAGGATTATCCAATTGTTACATAGAAATGGAAAAATAAGGTAGAGTACTGAGAAAGAGTTCTTAATGAAATTTATTGTGATCATACAATATTAGATGGAATTGATTCATCTTTGGAGGAATTATGGCCCAAGACAAGAAAAAACCCCAATGCTTACTGTAATGTGCTCCATGTAATATCAAGTATTATGGAGAAGGATTTTGAAAATGTGACAGGTGAAGAAGTATATGTTGGACCCAAATGAAACAAGCCAAATACAAGATTCAATCCTAACAATCATGTTGAGAAAGGAAAGATGTTTCATGTTAGATCAAGAAACGAGGATGGAGGGGAGATGATTTGGAAGAAATGGCCACCTCAAATATATTCTAGGATGATTTAAGTGAGACTCTTCATGTTAAGGTTGATTAGTGGAAGCCTAGTTCAGGAAAATACACCCCAAAAATATTAGGCCAATATCGTGTAGCAAATCCCCATGACATAGAGCTTGGATCCATTCCAATTGATACCATAGTTTGGGAATATAGGGAAAATAAATAATATTGCAAGAGGAATAAGATAAATAAATGTGAAGTAGATGTTGTAGTTCATCTACTTGAGGATGTCACGAGATTAGATGGAAACTGTTCATGAATGGATTTTTTTTTTGAAAAATCAATTAATATTTATGAAGAAATACTTTTCAATATTTATTGTATATCATATGTTATATTCATAAGGGTAAATGACTATTGGAAAGGGAACTGTATCAAAGGATGTGTCACACATTCAGTGAAAAATACAAAACTTAAAGTATTGAAAGGTCTTCCTTTAATCACTTCATGAGGCATTGGGTTAGTCATAAATGTGGGGATATTTGAGAACATGTGCTTCTAAAGATAAATCCATTTTTTCATATTTCAAATATAGGATGCAAACCCATATAACAAGAGAATTATCCCATGCTACCATTAAAAAATCTAGGTCTTGGGGATATTTTGATGGTGCAAGTCAAGGAAACCACAACAGGCACTAGTGGTGGTACTTTTCCTAATTATACTTACAAAATCAAACTCAAGGCTGGTCTATGAGTGGCAGAAACAATTTCATAGAACCATTTTTCTTTAAAAATTCTTTGAATATTGATAGCTCAACAAGGAATATAAAAAAGCAAGTGTTTGGTAATTCAATAATAATGATCAATTGGATGAATGGTCTATGAGTGACAGAAACAATTTCACAGAACCATTTTTCTTTAAAAATTCTTTGAATATTAATATATCAACAAGGAATATAAAAAATACAAGTGTTTGGTAATTCAATAATAATGATCAATTGGATGAATGGAAAAAGAATAATGAAAAATGGTTTTAAAACCAATATGATGAAGTAAAAGCATCATTATTGAATTTTAACTTTATCTACTTCAAACATGTTTACAAAGAATCTAATAATCTAATAGGGAAGAAAAATATATATCTAAAAAACGATTATAATAGGTTGTTGGTACAAGGCAATGGATATAATTCATGAGTGGTAATTTTCTACATGAACCATTTTTCCCATATTCATTTAAGGACCTTTCAGATAGATAGAATTATAGAATTCTAATGAAGATTATGCTTGAATCCTAAAGGGATTTGAAGTTATAGAAAAATATTAATATTTTCATATATAGACTTTTACATGGACCTCTTCTTGAATTTGAATAAGATATATGTATTTGTTTTTTATTTTTTTTGATATTATAAGTAGATAAGAGAATTTTTGATAAATGTATAGATACTATTTTTTGTGATTGCAAGCTTGTTTGCAAGGGGCTAGGAATGCTCTTTTTTATTCTCCTAAGATGAGAAATCTCAGTGTCTTTTATTGACACTATGTAAAGCATATTCAACATGTATCTTTCTTTCATCTGGATTGAAATGTACATTTTTTTAGGTGGGGAATCATATATTATCTTCATATTATTTTGTGAGTTTTAAATTATTTAATATAGATATTTAAATTTTGGTTCATCTAATTTGACATACGAGATTTTTTATTATTTAAAAAACAAATAAACATAATGTGTTGTTGAAACCCAAAAGTTTTTGTTAATTTTCTCTATGTGATAAATTCAATACAACTTCAATGTATTCAAGTGATGATATTTTATGTTAATTACATGACACTATTCAATATTTTATTTGGAAATTTCAAATATCAATGTGGAATACAATTTTTTATAATAATATTTAATTGTTTTGAAAGAAAACAAACACAATGTATAATATTTTGTTAATTTTTTATATACAAAAAATTCAATACAACTTCAATGTATTTATGTGACCATACTTTATGTTAATTACATGATAGTATTCAATATTGTACTTCTCCATCACGAAATTCAATGTTTTTTTTTTTTTTTTCTAGATCAACATAACTTCTCACTTCATCAAACTTTGTTAAGAAAGTTCAATAATGCACTTAAAAGAAACATCTTGTAGAGTTGGTTTAATAAAACTATTGGAGTAGTTAATTATCATTCTTTTAAATATAATCTGTTAAAACACTTCATGAATAAATAATCACAATGTAAATAATTCTAGAAGGATTTCCCTCTTCCCTTTTGTATTCAGAAAAAAAAATCAAGTCATTCTAATTCATTGATTTCTGATGTAGCACACTTTTCACTCCATCAAACTTGGATAAACAAGTTCATAATGAACATAAAAACAACATATTCTAGACTTTATTTATTAAAACTATATTAAAGATGAAAATAAGACACATTTTGCATATGCATATTTCATTTCGAGAACACTTTGTATACTAGACATATATTTCTAATCATAAACATTCGTATGGATAGATTCACTGTCAAAATTTCTCCCAAAAACAAATCAAGGGAAACCTCATAACTAGTCTCCACAAAATTTACTAAAAATCTATCCCATGTAGGGTCGTATCTTATAGATTTTCACGTGGCTTTGCTCCATCACTTCCATATGCTTCTCATTCATAAATTTAGCAACAACATCAATCTCGATCATGCCTTGTTCTAGTTTTGGGTCTTGAGGGTCCATAATTACCCCATTTCTCCTTGAGGCCAAGTGAAGGATGCAGATTAAGGGGTCCTTAGAGGGGATAGAATCAATAGGAGGATGGAAAGAAACTACTTCAAGTGGAAGGTCAAGGTGGGTCACTATTCTTCCAATTAACAATTGCAAAAAATATACCATGTACTGAGCTCCAAATGTTTGTCTCAGTGGATTATCATGAAGGAATTTAAATTTGATTTCGATTCCCTAACTACTAAGATATGTTTTGATGTGTCCATGATGCACTTGTCTTGAGCACCATTCTTCTTTTGAATTTGGATCGTAAATTCATCCTTCTATCTATTCCACATTCATGTCCAATTAATAATTCTACAATTTTCTTTAGTGGTGTCCTTGCTGCAATGCGTTTTTGGGCCTCTTTTCACATCTTCAAGTTCACACAACACACGAAAAACACTTCATTGGTGGCAACGTGTGATAATAAATCCCAAATCTATATTCCCTACTAGGTGGGCGCACCTGAGCCTGTTAGAATAGAATTCAATTCCAAGTACTTGTCTTGACTTGTATGGACAATCCAAGACTCAACTTAGTCTTAACACCATAAACTATATGCACCAAAGTCAAATGTCGTTGATTTCAATTAAAAAAATCCACAACCTAGACATGTAGCAAGGAAAATTGGGATGACTTCAAATAACACAAACAATATCATGAAGGTCCACCAAAATCATTTTCTCTCTTGTCATCCATGCTCATAGAATGAACCTCTAATTTCAAATTTGGTGGGTGTTTCCTTCAAAGCCCAAGAGGTCCACTATTAAACCCATATCCCATATTATTTCCATCACAACATTCATTAACACTAGTCCATCATAACATTCATTAACACATGCCGGAGGAATAAAGCAAGTAATTAGGATTTAGAGCTTAAATATTAAATCCCTACACCATTGAATTAAATCCTCGAGGGGGATGAACTTAGTTTTTTAAACGAAACATAAATATTCATAAAAATAATGTAAGGAAGTTAAGTTTTAGTGGAAGATTTGCTTCAACTTTTAATACCAAATTATAAATACTAAATGAACAATATAACAATCCAAGTTCTAGTGAAAGATTTGGTTTAATTTTATGTAAATTTGATCTATGAAACTTAGAATTCTTGAATGAAATATATGTTTGTTTTAAAAAAAATCTCAATTTCATTAAATATTTAAAGTATATATTCATTGTTTCATTCTAAGTTTAATGAAATATATATTTATTCTAAATTTAATGAAACATATATTTTTTGTCACATGATCTCTTTAGAAACCATTATACTTTTAACAACCTTTTAATGAAACTTGAATCGATAGTATACACTAGACCATGGCGTGTTGGAAGCAAAGCACCAACAATGGGGAAGTAAGATGAACAAAAACAACAAGATTAAAAAAATGATACTAGTAATATGAACAAAACAATAGGATTAAAAAACTGACAATAATTCCATACTCCAACTTGCAACGCTTTCCCAAATATGTAGAAAAAAAAGTATGCATTGCTTTAAGTATTTGATTGTCATTGCACATAGAGGAATGACATTGTCTAAATGTTATACCTTTTGGTATGATATAAATATGGGTGAAATCACAATTTACTGTAGTTTAAATTGTATTTTTGAATGTATAGATAAATCCAGAGTCCTAAAAAACCCTTGTGGAACTTGGATTATACAGACTCAACCATTCAAATCTGCAGTTTCCAACAATTTATCACCAGATTTCGGGAAAATTATCGAAAAATATACCCAGAAAAGACCAAAAAGTAGAACGCTTAGACTACGCGTGTAATTTCCCCGTCTAATTGATCATGATGAAGGATGAATTAATAGCCTATACGACTCTTGTAGGCTATAGTAATGATGATAATTAATGTCCAATAAACAAGGACAAGGGAGTCAAAGAGGTTTATTTGGTGTCACTAGGTTAAAAGAATGACAAATCCTAAAGTGACATTAAATAAAAATAAATGATTATATTTAGATGAAATTGGAGGGAAAATAAAGTGAGGGTTTGATTTGGTCAAAAAAGGGAAAGACCTAGAACGACCAGAGGAAGGATAAATAGAGGGGTAACCCTTGCTTTTGGAATTATGATTTGATCTCTCATTTTGGAGTGCTTTAGGAGCCATTGTTTTGTTGGGGTTTAGAAAAACGCTTCCACTACTGCAGTTTGGTTTCGGTGGTGCAATATCCACCCTAGATAGACAAGAGGGTAGTCCACCTAGGATTTCCATTGGAGCTTCAATTTGAGGTTTACGTAGGAAGTTTGCGAATATTTTTCAGAAGAGATCGATCAAGAATTTTGTAGGTGACAGGAGGGTTTCTAAGAAACCATGGGCAAGGGAATCCTCACAAGTTGAGTATAGGGTGTCCCGCGAGGCCCCGCTAGATGTCCAACAATCATCCCATGAGGACCTCTATAATCGTGGTTGCAACAGGCCATTTGGATCAGGGACATGAGGATTACAAGAGAGATTGGAAGGCCGCTCGCAAAGCAAACATTAATAGAGCAGAGAATTGTAGGGCTTGGAGAGCCTTGAAGTAGTGGACATCATAGATTGACATCATTCCAAGTTTTCTTTGTGTTATTTTTGTTAGTAGATTTTGCAGTTGCCTTGCAAACATTAGACTTGTGTGATTAGGAGTATTTTGTAGATGTTATTACAACCATTAGATATCTTTGTATTACTGAATATTTTTGGGGTTTCAAACCATAATAATATGCCATGGTTATCTTATCTATTTTCGATGTAATGGATGCATGCAATATGTTTGACAATATTCCTATATGAGCAAACTGTTTCTAAGAAATTAACAACAACTTTAATGCAAATTTTTGACACATTTAGAAAAGGAGAAATTACAAATTTTTGATAGTAAACATAATACTCCCACCTATCCTAGTTGGGGATATTACAGTGGTATTAGAGTTGGTGATTCTGCCCACTTGTAACTGCGCTAATTCCTAGGAGGAAAGGACGTGGAGGAGAGACCATTCAAAAGTCACCCAAAAGAGAAATAGAATCCAACCAAATAGAGTCAGAAGGAGAAGATTTAGGATGAAGCATGAGAGACAACCATGATGGGGTTATCCTCCAAATATTAAAAGATATGGTTAAGGGACATAATGAGACATCACAAAGACAAGCAGAAACCGAAAGGTTCCAATAGTAAACCCTTGAGGTGCTCACACAACTGGTGGGCCAACGAGGGAATATGAATGGTGCAAGTCAAGGAGGACCCATTGGATCCCATTGGGGTGACAAGATACATGCAGAGAGTATAAATAACCATACCCCAGCTTACAACAGGAGCCTAAGGATTCCTAGAACCCTATTACCAACATTCTTGGCAGGACAACCTACAGGAGCAGCCAGATCAGGAGCTTGACGTCAAATCCTCATATAGGGGAGTATGATATGTTAGATGAAGATATCCAGGAGAAACTGTCCTATCCAAACTTCTACACCCTCCAACAGAAGAACAAACCTAGGGAGTGGAACAAATCATCCCATAATCAACAAAACTTTGACCTCATGCGCAAGGTGGGTAGGTTGACTATCCCATCCTTCGAAGGATCTTCCAAGAGCACAACTAGAGCATGGGTGCAGAACTTGGACACTTACCTCCAACTTAACCCAATGAACGAGGCATAAGAGAAGCTCATGAATCATGGTACCATGGGATGGTGACATTGGGGCACACCAACATCACTTCATATGTAGAAAAAGAAGGACCCCGAGACACACTTCAGGGAGTTGGAAAAGTTGAGACAGACATGTACACAAGATATATACATCACATAATTTTAGAGGATGGAAATCATGGTGATAGATATTTCTCAACAACGATTGGTGATGCTATTCATGGAGGGTCTAGATGAGCCCCTGAGAGGATGGGTGAAGAAATTTATACCAACCACACTCTAAGATGCCATCATGAAGAATCAAGATAAGGTAGACACATCCCCCAAGAAGACATCGAAAAATCATTTTATCACACATAAGGGTCAAGTGTCAAAACCTCCCCAAAAGACATATATAGGGAAGGATAGGTTGGATGAGGAAACTTAGAGAGAGCTAAGGAGGAATAATATTTTCTAAAGTTGCAAGGAGTCGTGGGAACCGTGTCATCAATGTATGAGAAAATTTAAAGTCCATTATATTGAGGTAGTTTCCAACGAGGAAGATGATGGTGATGATGAGGGCATTGGATAGGACAGTGGTGAGCCATCACACATCGATGCTACAGAGCAAGAGCCATTGCAAGATAGCGCCAAGGGAGTGACCATTACCAGAATTTTAGGAGCCCCAAATATTACACCTTCAGGGTCAAAGGCATTATGTAAGGGAAAAAGGTTACAACATTGATTGATGGTGGGGCCACCCACAACTTCATTGATGTTGCACTTGTCACCAGGAGACAAATACCTGTGGAGGAATTTGAGGGATTTAATGTGGTAGTAGAATATGGGTACACCATGGCATGTACTTAGAGGATCATGGGATGAGAAGTAACAATGGGAAACTATACGTTGGACGACAATTTTAATGTCATAGATTTAATAGATACTCATGTGGTCTAGGAGTTCAGTGGTTGTACTCATTGGGAGATATCCACATGAATTATCGAGACATGAGAATGGAGTTCCAGGAAAAGGGTGGAAAACGTGTCATCCTAAGAGGTATGTTGACAGGTGCCCTAGGATCATTTATAACCAATGCATGGAGTCCCTTTTTAGACACGGGGACGTGGATTTCACAACAAAGTGCTTGATAACCATGGAGAAGCCATCACAGGATTGCCAACATTACCATGTAGATATCCATGCATTTCTTGGAAATTATGAAAGAGTGTTTGAACCATTTCCAATAGGGACACCACCTTACAAAGCATTTGAGCATGTCATTGAGCTATAAGAGGGGTTAAATCTTGTGATCACCACACCCTACATGCATCTAAATAGGTTCAAGGATGAAATAGAGAAGGCCATAATGAAGTTGTTGGAGATGGGACATATCAGGCTTATTTCTAGTCCCTTTAGTTCTTTAGTTGTATTGGTGAAGAAGAAGGATGGAACTATGATAATGTGCATACACTATAGGTCACTGAACAAGAATACCATTAAAAAATGATACCCAATACACATGATCGATGAGATGATAAACAAACTGCATGGGGAAATGTACTTCTCAAAGGTTTATCTATGATCGGGATACCACCAGATTCAGGTTAGAGAGTACAAAATATCCATAAAACAACATTCATGTGTCACTATGGGCACTATGAGTTTCTAGTCATGCCCTTTGGGTTGACTAACACACTAGCTACCTTTCAGTCATGCATGAACCATATCTTCAACAAACAGTTGAGGAAATTCTTACTGGTGTTATTTGACAATATTTTGATCTACAACAGGACATGGGAGGAACATCTGAAGCATGTGGATGAGATTCTCACCATTATGGAGGAGCAATCACTTTTTCCAAGGAGGCAAAGTGCGAGTTTGGGTTGAAAATGTCCTTTATATAGGGAGTGTGATTGGTGTTGAGGGAGTAAAGGTGCATCAAGAGAAGATATATAAAATATTAGATTGGTCCACCCCCATATCACTTACATATCTGTGAGGATTCTTCGGGATATGTAGCTATTATAGGAGCTTTGTGAAAGAATTTTCACAATTGGTTGTGCCATTGACATACCTCAACAAGAAGGGGGCGTTCCAATGGTCCGAGGATGCATAGGTTGCATTCGACAAAATGAAGAGGGTGATGAGCACTTTCCCAATATTAGCACTCCCATATTTCATGCATCCTTTTGTATTAGAATGTGATGCATCCAGTGAGGGGATAGGAGCAGTATTGATGCATAACCGACACTTGATAGATTTTGAGAGAAGGAAACTAAGAGAGATAGATAATATCCATCCGATCTATGATAACGAGATGTTGGACATCATGAATGCATTAGCCAAGATCATATATTACTTAGTAGGAGGACACTTTATGGTTCAGACTGACCACAACATCTTAAGATATTTCTTGGAGCAGCGAGATTTGAATGAGAGGCAAAAAAAATGGGTGAGTAAAGTGAAAGCATATGATTTTTACATTGAGTATGTAAAGGGTAAGAAGAGCATAGTTGCTAATGCCTTATCCAGAAGACCTGCAACCTTCTCCATGACAAAGATCTCAATAAACTAGAAGTCCATTATTTTGGTGGAATACTCCAATAATACCTTCGCTTGTGAGTTGATGGAGGGAAAAACTCATAATGACATGTACAGGGTAGTGGATGAAATCATCCACTACAAATACATGATCTATCTTGTTCATGAGTCCAAACTCAAGGATAAGATTTTGAGGGCAGTACATGATGCACCACTGGTAGGGAACCAGGGGTATCTGAAGACTTACAGGAAGGTGAGGGAGATATTCTCTTGGAAGGGTCTCAAGGAGGATGTACTTCGGCATGTGAGGGAGTGCATGACTTGCCAACAAAACAAGTTAGAATTTACACATCCTGCGAGACTACTTCAACCCTTGCTGATTCTAGAGTAGAAGTGGGATAACATTTCCATGGACTTCATTATAGGGTTTCCAAAGGTATAGGGTAGGGACATCATCTATGTGGTAGTGGACAGATTGAATAAATATGCACACTTCTTTTCCATTCCTTTAGAGTACAACACATCTTAGGTAGCAAATCTATTCTTTAGAGAGGTGTTCAAACTACATGGTCTTCAAGGAACATAGTCAATGACTAGGATAGCAGGCTTCTCAACACATTTTTGCAAGATATGTTCAGGATATTCATGACATAGTTGACACCTAGTACTAGCTACCACCCCGATACAAACAAGAGGATTGAGATAATAAACAAATGGATTGAGGGGTACCTGAGGAACTATGTGTCAGGGAAACAACGGGCATGGATAAAGTGGTTTCATCTCGAGGAGAATTGTTACAATACCACTCATCACATTTCCATTAGGATGAGCCCATTCAGGGCATCATATGGATATGATGTCCCATCCTTTGTGGATTTTGCGTTTGGGGAGAGAAGAGATCCCAAGGCCAAATATTGGTTGTAGGAAATCCAAGACATCTTGAGAGTCCTAAAGGAGAATTTGTAGGCTGCTGAGGATCAATAAAAGATGTATGTAGATAGGCACATGGTGGAACACAAATTTTAGGTTGGGGACCTAGTCTTTCTTAGGTTGCAGCCGTACAGATAGTCATCACTGAAGAAGAGTGGTGAAGAGAAGCTAAAGCCTTACTTTTATGGACCCTTCATAGTGATCATTGGAGTTCGGTAGGTAACATATGAGCTGGAGCTACTATATGGTAGAAGTATCCATGAAACCTTCCATGTATCCTTCCTCAAGAAGTCATTGGGACAACAAGTCATCGCTTTGGTAGATATTCCTCCACTAGATGAGGAAGGGTAGTTGGTTCTAGCTCTGGACAAGATTGTTGATGTCAGGGAGAAAAGGTTGAGAAGCAGAGTCATTTGAGATTAATTGGTTGTATGGAGATGATTTCTCGCAGAGGATGCTACTTGGGAAGGAGAGCAGATCATACAACACCATGAATTGGAGTTGCATGAGGAAAATCAATCTTGAGAAGGGAGGACTGTAATGTCCCCTTCCAATTGATCATGACGGAGGATGACTTAATAGCCTATACGACTTTCGTAGGCTATAGTAAGCAAGGACAAGGGAGTCAAGGAGGTTTATTTTATGTTTCTAGGTTAAAATAATGAAAAATACTAAAGTGACATTAAATAAAAATAAATAATTATATTTAAATGAAATTGGAGGGAAAATAAAGTGAGGGTTTGATTTGGTCAAAAAAGGGAAAGATCTAGAAGGCTCGAAGGAAGTAAAAATAGAAGGGTAACCCTTCTCTTTGGAATTATGATTTGATCTCTCATTTTGGAGTTCTCTAGGAGACACTTTTTCATTGGGGTTTAGAAAAACCCTTCCACTACTGCAGTTTGGTTTTGGTGATGCAATATCCACCCTAGCTAGACAAGAGGGGAGTCCACCTAGGATTTCCATTGGAGCTTCAGTTTGAGGTTTATGTTCAGTTGGAGGTTTGCAAAGGAAGTTTGCAATTATTTTCTGGAATATGTCGATCCATAATTTTGCAGGTGACTGGAGGGTTTTGGAGAAACTGTGGTTGAGGGAATCCTTGCGGGTTGAGTACAGGGTGTTTCGCAAGGCCCCACTAGACGTCCATTAGTCATCCCACGAGGAACTCTATGATCGGGGTTGCAACATGCCATTTGGATCGAGTACATGAGGATTATAGGAGGGATTGGAAGGCCGCTCACAGAGAAGACATTACTAGGGAAGAGCATTGTAGGGCTTGGATATCCTTGAAGCAGTGGACATCATAGATTGTCATGATTCCATGTTTTCTTTGTGTTATTTATGTTAGTATATTTTGCATCTATATTGCATCCATTAGAACTATGTGATTAGGATTATTTTGTAGCTGTTATTATAGCTATTATATATCTTTATATTGTTGAATATTTTTGGGGTTTCACACCATAATAAGATTCCATGGCTATCTGCTCTATTTTCTGTGTAATGGATGCATGCAATATGCTTGACAATATTCTATATGAGAAAAATGTCTGTAAGAAGTTAATATCATTTTTAATGCAAAGTTTTGACACATTTACACAAGGAGAAATAAAAACATTTGGATAGTAAACATAGTATTCCCACCTACCCTATTTGGGGACATTACAACGCGTAGAGGAAGAGGTGATCATGTGAAGAGTATACATGTTCATATCTTATTTTGAGAATTTAAAATAGATCCCCGAGCGAATGTATTATGATATGTGTATTTAATTCTATCTCAATCATCGTTGTCATGTAAGGAAATGGTTTCTATTTTATTTTTCTCCTAATCCACTCACAATAAAATTATGGGGCGAGATAATGATAATTGTGAAAAAACAGAAGTTATAAAAAAATTATTAAGAAGGATAACTTGCACACGTTTCCAAGAAAGTCAATGACAATATTCCCCACTCTTCATGGAATAATTGTTGGTCTCCAGTTTTGATCATGTTTTTGCCTATATTATATCACAAAAACCTCCATCTCTATACCCAGTACCACCCCTTTTGGCCTTGTTTTGACATAATTGACATCTCCCTACCACTCAATGGGGCTACTTAAGGTATCTTTACGTTTCAAGTTATTTTTATGAATTTTGATGCTTTAAATTAACAATGGAACTAACATGGCTTGGGTTAGGTACCACTTCTATTTTTGGAACAGGATTTGCCAGTACCAGGTACCAGCTCGCACCCTGTGGAGACACCAACAAAGCTGCTACAGATTCACGCGTTATGGACGGAGGGGGAGACAACGAGATTTACATGACAGATGGAGTCATCGCTCATACGATGATTGAAGGCACAATGATAGAACTGAGTCATTACTATTTCATGGTTCACACTTCGTGCACCCTGTGGAGACACCAACAAAGCTGCTACAGATTCACGCGTTATGGACAGAGGGGGAGCCAACGAGATTTACATGACAGATGGAGTCATCGCTCATACGATGATTGAAGGCACAATGATAGAACTGAGTCATTACTATTTCATGGTTCACACTTCGTGACACTACGTGTCACGAAGATGTGAAGAACGTCTTAAACTTGATTTCAAGCTATTTTCGGATCTGGGATCCGTTGGAACTAATGTATCTTTGCTTCACACTGTTATAGAGGAGGATCTATATATAACCAGAGGATCACTCCTAATAAACGGTTGGGTTATGTTATGTTATATCGTGAACACATGTTTCTGAATACAAGCTGCTGTTGCGTTATGTTACTCGACTGGTATATGATTTGAGTATTTTCTTCTGAGTTAATGGAGCGTGAATTTTACACAATGTTTGCATAGAATGATATGGTTAGTTCTGGTTCTTTCCTTCGGCATTTGTACCTTTTGGTTGGGCCCGCCAAACAGGTGCAAGTCGCTTTTTTTCTTGCATTAGAATTAGTTTACTTCAGATTTCAGTATTTGCATGCATGTTAGTCTAGCGTTTTGGAATTAACTCGTTTAGTTTCTTGCTCAATTAGTCTTCAACTGTATCATCCTCAGCATGGTAATATCTTCGACAGTAATGAGTATTGAAAGTATGGTTGATTCCTGTAGGATTTGAAGCATGAATTAGAATAGATTTGTTCCTAGTTTCCAATTTGAACGAAGATTAAAGTGAATGCGAGCTTGAATATACTGTGTTTTGGTTAGGATAGTTAGCCACTCTGCTTTGTTAGATAGTTAGGCTACTCTTCTCTGTTAGGTTAGTTAGGGTGCAATTGAACTAGAGGAAGCTTCCGGTACCAGTGGGGTAAGTATAGTAGTTCTTTATCTTTCTTGTAGACAGAGTTAGATTTGTTTTCAATGTTTAGATTAAAATAATTTTAGGAAATAATCTTTCTGTGATAGATAGAAATAGTGTTGATAGATGATTAAAGATAGTGGTAAACGGTCTTGTGAAATTACAGTAGAGCAGAAATAGAAGTACCAGCACTCAAGCATAGAACTATTTCTCTGTTGATGAATTAAACGGGAAATGATAAGTTTCAAGATAGCCATTAAGATTCAGTTTCTCAGAGTGAGTTTATGTTTCCTTTTAAGGATAGTCTTTAGATAGGAATTAGCTTACTTTCACATACAGTGTAGCAGCTCTAAGTTTACTTACCCTGGTTTGACAATTTAGTGTTTCAGGTCATTTAAATCTTCAATTTAGCAGCCTGACATTTTTGGCGCCGTTGTCGGGGAGCTGTTTAAAAGGTAAGTTATATAGTTGTCTTGATTAGTTTTAGAATGCACTCAGTTTGGTGTGGTATGTTAGCAGGTTGATAGTAAGAGGAGTTGTGGAAACAAAAAGGGTGAAAACCGACATATCAGTTATCACAGGTACTCTGAAACTCAATCTTAGTTTCTTTTCTTTCATTTAGTATGATTTCATGAGAAA
>ML851956.1:0-10004 GCA_009831015.1 Picea engelmannii
TTTTGGCTTAATTCATCGTTTAGTCGTTAATTCCTCCTTATTTCTCCATCTTGTTCCCTATTTGTGCCTGACTATAGTCTACGGGAACATATAGACTACTAAGTCACTCCCTGTTGGCCTACTCTTGGGGACGGGACATCACACAGATCTGAAGCTGAGTTATTTTCCCTTCACAGTGACGTTTATTACAGCCTTGAGAATCGACCCTTTATTGTCGGTGAGCAAATTGGTTATTATTTTCTCTGGGTCAATTTCCTGATTGTAAAAGGGAGCTAAACAAGTGGACAGTGCTGCCTACTCTTATCTTTCCAATATATTTGTTGGATAACATTCCTAGTAACTAATTCCTTGCACAAGAGACAACTTCTTTGCATACTGGGTGAGCTGGGAATGAATTCTACGTGCATCCTGCAATCATTGAAATTCTCTGCTGTGATATCGTATTCTTAAGGCGTAATCAGACTTCCAACACATTTATTCCACTTTTGTTCTCATTTTCTCAGCGTGGAGCAGCAACAATGGTAATCTTGGTTCTCATATATATAATTAAACCAGGTTCTCTTCGCCATCTCCATTATTTATTGTAATATGTACTGCTGATATACAAATCTAATATTTGAATAAAGGCGATTTGTGGTTATTATCATTTTGTATCAGATCTGTTATGTATTAGATGAAGAAAATAAAATGTTGCATGAATAAACCACTTGTCCGTTAAACCCAATAAGTAAAACTACAAGAATTTCGTTATGCAATATTACAGCCGAGAGACTACATGACCAGAAGTGTCCACTTGCACATACAGAAGCCCACTCTGTCACCACATTTGATCCATTGTCAGTGCATCCACCACACCAGCTATCTTCTGGAAGGAAGATGGGTCTTGCTCCATGCGGTACAAGTAAGGTATTGTGGCAGGTAATCACCCTAATATTTAAGGCATTTGAACATGGTGTATTTATGCTACTTTGATTAGAGAACACTTGCTTGGACATTATGCCTTTCACCTTGTTTCACTTTGGTGAGTGTCATGGATTTTCTAGAAAGTGGCCAACCTTTGGGCAAGGTTCACAACTGGGGATCCCTTGAGGGGTTATCGTACCATTCCCAACCATACATACCACTTTCCGCTCATTACATTCCCATCATGTTGCCCTCTTCTAGGCCCTTTGACTTTAGTGACCAAATAAGGGCATGTACCTCATTTCATGTAAAGAAGGGGCTGAAGGCCCAGAGGGATTGTTGTTGGCCAAAAAAGGATAAAAGCCTAGATATTAACCTTCCAGATGCTTCGCCCAGGGATCCCCGAGAAAGCAATGAAACGTTTCTTTGTAAGAAAAGGGGGACCCACAAGAATAATAATGAATGTTTAGGGGGTTAGTTGGAGGATGAAAGGTCTTATCACGAGCCAACCTATCATGATCATGGGTATTTAGCGGTATGACATTACCATCATCTGGTCACCAAACCAGGGTAGTGACTCTCAGTTGCACAACTGAGAGAAAGGGGGTCTCATCATGAGACTGCCTTCTCATTTCGGCGAGGCATTCGTCAATGATATTGTCATTATCTGGACACCACACCAAGACAGTGGCCTTCAACTCGTTCCTTAAAACATGAAAGAAACAAAGAATGGCAAGAAGATGGGCTTAGAAAAAGTGCATTGCAAAGGATGGTGCCACACACCCTCTACAAAGGCACCCACGAATGAGATAATGCGAGCCCTTGTATGTCATGAAACTCATTGACCTATGGAGTCTAAACCCCTTCCACCTCATCATCCACTACATAACCTTGAAGGGCCATCCTTGGGAGCATCCCCTACTTGAGGGCTTTGGTCTACCCAATAAGACCTTTATGACGCCCCTCCCATACTTAAACTTGGTCAATTGTATAGGGTATTTGAGCATTTGTTTGATTTTATGAGATAGTTTTGATGCACATGCTTGGGTGCCTTGCTTATTAGACGTGGTTTAAACTAGTCATGATATCGTTGACTAGAGATCTTTGGAGGGCATAGCCTTTTGTTTTGCAGGACCTTGCTTGGCGGCCAGTTTTGGAAGAACAAGCCTAACTTGGGCTTCCATGTGGCAGGGAGCCCACAGGTTGGATGTGGTAGGCCCGCACACCTGATCCAGGGCGATATTGGTGGCCACCCACCTATTCCAACTGGCTCCTCTTGTGAGTTTTTAGTTCAGCACGTTCTTCTGTACTTCTTTGTAAATGTGGGTTCTACACTTCTAGGGTTGTCTGAAGCCCTAGACATCGTCCAGGTGGATAATAGTGGCCTCCCACCTAATCCAATTGGCTTATTTTGTATGTTTTCATGTCAGCACATCTTTCTATACTTCTAAGGCCTTTTTGGGGCCCTAAACAATGTTTTTTTGGCGTGCCACAGCCAAACTGTAGACAGAGTCAAAGTTTGACTACATGCTGCGTAGTTCTTGAAAAGACCTTTCCAATGGGCTATCACGCACATAAAACGAAGATCGTATGCAAAAGTTACAACCCCGGGAAGTTAATGTACTAACTTACCCAAACGGGGCCCACATGACTTTTGGTGTTTCATCTCCTAGGGTTAGGTTTTTGGATGTCTAGGGTTTTTACATTCATGTTTATCATAAAAAGGCCTTCAGAGCCTCATTGTAATCATCTTCTGGCGAATGAGCGTAGCCGTCACATCTCTTTTCAGAGATAAAGTTGCCACCATTCTAGCGAATCTTGCACTCTATATTTTTACAATCTCTTTACAATTCTTTCAATAATAGAAATCAAGTATTGTTGTGTTTCTCTGTTTCTGGCAAT
Source organism: Picea engelmannii (assembly GCA_009831015.1). Lineage (NCBI taxonomy): Eukaryota > Viridiplantae > Streptophyta > Pinopsida > Pinales > Pinaceae > Picea > Picea engelmannii. The sequence goes on from ML851956.1 coordinate 2,806, forward strand.
TTTCATGAGTATTTCATTGTAATATCTCTGCTTTCACTTCGTTCCGAAAATAATCCGGATCAACACCAGATCACAAAGAGATACCCTTGGAGGTTTACTTGACATCATGGAGGATCTTATCCAGACCCTAGCACCCAATCGATTTGCCTAGGAGAGGAAAAACATCATCTTTTGAGGGTTAACGTCGTGCATGAGGGGGCTTGATGGTGATGTTTTAGAATGCATATTGACACTTGGCATATTTTCATCGAATGAAGCATGGAGAAGGCTTAGCACATGATGAGGAGGCTCAAAGAGCCCCAATGACTTCCACATCTTCTCCAAATCTTGCTCAAGTGCCAAAACGTCCCCTCAAGGGGTGACATCACCTTGTTCTAGGGTTTCTTTTGTGTAAAAGTGAATTATAAGATGAATTGTTTAATATTATTTTGATGCAAGGGGTAAGATAAGGGTTGTTGACCCCTTATCTTATGTTTTACCCTTGCTAAGTGGACAAACTATGTGTTAGACATTTTGTATAAATAGAGATCATCAAATCTCATTTTGAATTATAACTCTCCCATTGTGAAGAGCTAAGAACTGAAATTTTCGCTATCTTGAAGCTTTTTGTTCTCTTGTGCTATGGTATGGTGCTTTCTGTGGTTATGGAGTAAATGACGATGGTGCGCTAGCACTTGGAAGTCTTTTCTAGCTACTGTGGTGGTTTATCTTGGCATGTTATGGTTTATCTTGTTGCTATTTGGATTGGTAAGTGCATACACCCCTACTTTGTAATGTTCCTGACTTGGCTAGTCTAGGAAATGTTGTTAATGTGTGTGTATGATTAATGGTTTACAGCATATAATGATCATACAAATAAAAAATGCGACAAAAGACTGCAAATTTTTTATTATGATATCTCTGCAGAGTACAAATGTCGAATGCGGCTGAATAAAATGAATCACTCGGCTAGATCAAATGACAAAAGGATCTTATACAATAAGCAAACTAAATGATAATACCCGATAATAGATGAGCACTACGGGATCAATGGATGAGCTGGAACTGGGGCAGCTCGCACGATAACTGCTGAAAGTCCGCAAAAGTTCGCCCTGATGGCTAAACCTCTCGGAATGGCCTGGAAACTATCCCAAATGGTGCACCCTGCTCTAGCTCTCAGTTCTGGTGACTGGTCGGCCCCTCTGCTGGTGTGTCTAGACCCCGGATGGAGCCCCCTGGGGGAATGCACCCCTCACTGGAAAACTGGGCCCTAGTGATTCCACCGTCAGAATCAACTAAGATGTGTCTCAAAATGACCGCCTTAGCCTACTGGGAAATGGGTCGGAAGGGTTTCCCTGGATCTGATCTAATGACCACTCGGGAACCCCGAATGTGTCCGCCAAAAGTGTCACACTCCCAAGTGTGGAAAATGCACCCCAGATGATTCCTCTATTGGAATCCGACGAGGAACCAGGCGAAAGATGCGCCTTGCCTTCCTCCCAACTGGGTTGGAGGGGAATCTCTGAACTCTCCCTGGATGGGACAAGTCGACCCACTGAACCTCCTCAGAAACTGCGCCCTCACCCTGGATAAGCGCGCCCTTGCTGCTGGACCCTGTGTAACTGCTGCTGAAGAATGATGGAAGACCTGTGTGATCTTCCCGATGACTAGGGTGTGTCTCTCAACACTGAAATCAACCAATTGGTGTCTTCCTCCTAGAATCCACTAAACTCTCTCTCTCCTGAGATGCGCCTCTCTCCTGAATGACAATTCAAAATCTGCATAATGATGAATTAGGTCGTTGACCCTTCTCTTATAGCTTTTCTAAACCCTAATTCATTGTTGACTTCTAATTTTAGCTCGTATGTTCTATTTTTAGCTCATAATGGCTTAAAAGCGCTTTTAACCACTTTTAGCTCAATGTCACTTTCCGAACATAACACCTTTGACTAGAGTGACCTTTAGTAACCTTGTTTACCCCTTTTTTCGCCCTACCTATAGTCTAACGGGGTGGTTTAGACCATTAAGCCTCCTCTCTGGAGCTCCTATTTGGAAAGGGACATTACAGACCTCCCTTCAGGAAATTGCTTGTCCTCAAGCAATAACAATCTAGGGTGCTGCAACACCTACTCGCTCTCCCAAGTAGCGTCCTCTACTGGAATCCCTCTCCATCTGATCAAGCACTCTCTGATGAATCTGCTCCTCAATTTCCGCTCCCGGAACTCCAAAACCTCCTCTGGAACCAACTCCAACTGTCCCTCCTCATCCAATGGGGGAAGCTCCTCTGATGTGTTAATGAATTGTCCCACTTCCTTTTTGAGGCAAGATACGTGTAACACGTTATGAATCTTGCTCCCCTCTGGAAGCTCTAGCTCATAAGCAACCTCGCCTACTCGACACATGATCCTGTAAGGGCCATAAAATCTGGGCTTGAGCTTTTCGACCCTGCTCTTCTTCAAAGATGACTGTCTATAAGGTTGGAGTCTCAAGAAAACCAAATCTCCAACCTCAAAGCTGCACTCTATCATGTGCCTGTCCACACTCATGTTCTATCGGTTCTATGTCGTCTGCAAGTTCTCTTTCATCAACTTGAGAATCTCCTGACTCTCTATGATCCAATCCTTGGCCTTGGGAGCTCTGCTCTCCCCGAAAACCAAGTCTACCAAAGTGGGAGCATCATATCTGTACAATGCTCGGAAGGGTGTCATACCAATAGACATGTGGAAAGTGGTGTTGTAGCAATGCTCTCCTAAATGTAGCCACTTGACCCATGTTCTTTGTTGTCCACCTACATAGTTCCTCAAATATCCTTCAACCCACTTGTTAACAATCTCGGTCTGCCCATCTGTCTGAGGGTGATAATCGGTGTTGGGTGTCAGCTCTGTCCCCACCAACCGAAACAACTCTCTCCAAAATCTCCCCATGAACCGACTGTCCCTGTCACTGATGATGTTCCTCAGCAACCCATGAAGTCTAAAGACCTCCCTGAAGAATAGCTCGACTACCTGAACTACGTTGTACTCTGTCAGTATGGCATAGAAGTGAGCAAACTTGGTCAATCTGTCGACCACTACATAGATACAGTCCTTACCCTGGACCTTGGGTAGGCCTGTGATGAAGTCCATCAATATACACTCCCATTTCTGCTCTGGAATGGGGAGTGGTTGAAGTAGCCCTCCTGGAAGAGCATGCTCTGACTTCTTCTACTGGCAAGTCACACACTCACTGACGTGTCTCATAACGTAATGTTTGAGGCCCTTCCATGAGAACCTCTCCCTGATCTGTCTGTAGGTTTTGAAAAACCCTTGATGGCCTGCTAGTGGTGAATCATGAACTGTTGTGAGGATCTTCTTCTTGAGCCTCGAATCTGGCACCAAGTAGACTTTGTCCTTGTAGAATATGACATCGTCAATGACCCTATACCTGTCATCCTGTATCTTCCCATCCATAACCTCACAAGCGAACTTGTTCTTGGAATATTCCACTAACAAGTGGGATTTCCAATCTGCTGAAATCTCCATCAAAGAACATGGCATAGGTCTCCTCGATAATACATCGACCACAATGTTCTTCTTCCCCTTGACGTACTCTATGTTGAAGTCGAATACCTGTACCTTCGTCACCCATTTCTGTCGACGCTCACTGAGGTCCTTCTGCTCAAGGAAATACTTCAGGTTGTTATGATCTGTCTTGACCACGAATTTGCTGCCCACCAAATATTGTCTGAATTTGGTCAAAGCATGCATGATTTCCAGCATTTCCTTGTCATAAATGGAGTACAACCTCTCGGACTGACTGAGCTTCCTGCTCTCGAATACAATGGGGTGTCCTCCCTGCATCAAAACTGCCCCGATAACCTCGTCGGATGCGTCACACTCTAGTACAAATGGCAAGGTGAAGTCTGGTAGTGCCAACACTGGACAAGTGCCCATGACTTCCTTCATGTGATCAAAGGATTTATGTGACTCCTCGGTCCAGATGAAAGCCCCATGCTTGGTAAGATCCGTCAGCAGTGCTCCAAGCTGAGAAAAACCCCAGACAAACCGCCTGTAATAGCTGCACAGCCCGAAGAAACTCCTCAACTTTGTCACGTTCCTGGGCGTTGGCCAATCCAGAATGGCCCTAATCTTCTCCTAGTGCACCTATACCACTTGTGCACTAATGATGTGGCCCAAGTAAAGTAGCTCTGTCATACCGAACTCACACTTGGACTCTTTGGCATATAATGATTGCGCCTCCATGATGCTCAATACCTCATCCAAGTGCCTCATGTGCTCCTACAATGTCTTGTTGTAGACCAAGATGTCGTCGAAGAAAACCAAGACTGATTTCCTCAACTGATCCCTAAATATGTGGTTCATGCAAGACTGGAATGTAGCCGGTGCATTGGTTAGCCCAAATGGCATAACTAGGAACTCGAAATGTCCAAAGTGATTTCGAAATGTCGGTTTCTCTATGTCCTGCTCTCGAATGTTGATCTGATGATACCCAGCGCGTAGATCAATATTTGAGAAGAAAACTGCCCCATGCAATTCATCCATCAATTGGTCAATGCGCGGGATAGGATACCGGTTCTTGAAAGTTTTCTTGTTCAAGGCCCAGTAATCAATGCACATCCTCATGGTGCCATCATTCTTCAAAACTAAGACAACTGAAGAGGCGAATGGGTTGTTGCTCCGTCTGATGTGTCCCGTCGCTAGCAATTCCTTGATTGCTTTCTCTATCTCATCCTTGAACCTCCTAGGATGACGATAGAGGGGTGTGATCATAGGTTTGGCCCCCTCCTCCAACTCAATGGTGTGCTCATACCCCTGTCAGGTGGTGTCCCTGATGGAATCGACCCAAAAACCTGTTGATGTCATCCCAACAAATTCTTGATCTTTGTATCATATTGTTGTCGACCCTCAGAATCCTTTCGCATAGTGATCAAGCACTTTGTGGCATATGCTACCTCCCCAAGTCTGAATATCTTCTCCATCCTCTTGGTTGAAACTGTCTTGGGTGCTCCTGTCGATATACCTCTCAGAACAACCTTCTTCCTGTCACGGTCTTTGAACCCCATCTCCAAGGTGTGGTAATTGGTGGTGATTTTTCCCAAGGTGATCATCTAGTGGACTCCCAACACCACATCTGTGTCAGATAGGTCAACCCATAGTTTTAAAAACCGGAACCGGCACCAGAAGCAGTCGAGGGTCCAACCTGAACCGGAACCGGCCGGTTTGGTCATAAACAGGTCAATTTGTCCCTAAAACCTAAAACCCCTTAAAACCTAAAACCTAAATAACAGAAAAGTACTTGGCTCATGTTTTCTCATGCAAGTTGGAGTTGTAAGGTGTTTTGGTATGCAGCTGAAGGTTAATTTGCCTTACTAATGTTATTTAAAGAGGTCCCCACCCCCTCCATTTCACCCACCCTAGTAATTAATGGTAAGTAAAAATGACATTCTCCTTTATCTTTCATTTTCATCCTTTTACTTAAATTTTTAACATTACCATTCATTGTTTCAGGATGTTTGAGAGTCGTTCCAACCTCATTGGACTTCATATGCAGAAAGTAGAATTTAAGGTCCCATTCAAAATTCAACAGACTTAACAGTTTTCAGGATTTCAAGATTGGCAAGATTGCAATGTTTCCACTGGATTCTATCATGTATGAGGGTATGGAACTAACATTTAATCAAGAGAACCAAGCCCTTTATCTACCTCGATGTTGGTGGCATTGATTGTTGAACTCTTTTGTCACGACCCAAGTAAAAATGTACCCTTCACTCAAGTATAAACTCTCTTATTGAACTCTTCTCTTTGTCTTCGTGTCAGGTGACTTAGTAGTGTATGTGCACACCAACCTCTGTCTTATATACAAGCAGAGAGAAGAGTGGTTGAAGGGAAAGACAAAGATTTGGGATGTGTTTTCTGATGATATGGGTTTGAACAACAGTGTTGAGTTGGCATTAGCCAACTTGGATCTTAATGAACTAGTGCTAGAGTTGATCACTTTTGATGATGGTGATCCTCTTGAGGGATCATCCTCCAGAGTTCACATCAACAAATGCACGAATTGCATTGGATATAGGGGAGGAGGAGGAGGATGGAAGAGAGAGCAGTGGTAGTGATGCCAATCTTGATAATTATGACATGGAGGACTACTGACAGTCATGACTCATGAGCTATGAGATTCTTCCATCTACAGTTCTAGTATCTACCCTATGGCTATTTTGTATTTGTCATTGGCATCCCCACCTATAGTATCAGTGACTCTAACTTAGTATGTTATTTGATGTTGTAGAGGCCATTTAGAGCCTCCTTGATTATGTATTTATGTTCTGATCTCTAGATATGCATTGCACTTAGTGTCGTTTTGATATATTCATGAGCATACTTTGGATATGTTGTATATGTTGTCTCTAATTGTCTCTAATACTTTGGAAACATGATTTAAAATCTTAAAAATATTTTTTTTTTCGTTAAAATTTAAATATTTTATGTATTTTTTTAAAAACGGTTCATTGAAACCGGTTCGACCGGTTCATTACTAGTTCCGGTTCCGGTTCAGGTTGGACCCTCAACTGGTTCCGGTGTCGGTTCTGGTTTTTAAAACTATGCTTGGGACCTGTTATCCCCGGTATCTAGGGATAACTAGGAGATCATTTCTCGAGGCCCACAGGTCCTAGACATGAAGTACCGAGAGCAGGATTGACCTGAGCATGGCCTTGGAGGGCCCATTCTTCTTCTTCCTCGCCAAACTTGTCCTGTCAGCAGCAGCAGCTTCCATCACCATCGGCTTGGACTTGCATCGGAGAAGACTCTTGCTCCATAAGGTAATTGGTCCGAGGTATCATGGTATGTGTCATGTTTGATCATTACAACCTTCTTATATATGCATTAGGTTCCTTTCATTTCTGATAACTGCTTGGATCTTACACTAATCCACTTGACCATTGTTGGGGTGATTGACGGGGTGACTTAGCAAGCTTGTATTCATGGGTTTTGGTTAGCCACCAAGGGGGATTTGCAGAGCCATCGTCCGCTCCCACCATTCTATCATTTTACATCTTATTCCCCATTCATCCATCCCATGCCCCTAGTCCGACCATTAGGATGACCTTTTGAGGGTTACACTTTGTCTTGTGGGAAGAAGGGGCTAAAGGCCCAGGGGGTAAAAGCAGCTGGTAAAAGATAAAAGCCATAAGAAATGAAACCTAGAGATGCTTCGCCCAGGGA
>ML851956.1:10104-22802 GCA_009831015.1 Picea engelmannii
GTCTTTGAATTTAGATCCTCCCGAGACCTAGCCCTTGCTTCTGACTCCATAATACCCTAAGGCACTGGTCTAACTCTCCAACGTTGAGCTTGTTGTGCCAAAACAAAACTTTCAAAACTCTCAAATTTGAAACCCTAACTAACACTAACGTCTACTAACCCTAGATTGATGATGACGTCATGCCTTGTTTGAACTCTTTGTTGATAGAAAACGTTGTGGCTAAGTCATCTAATGATAGACATTGATGTGTAGATAAATTTCATTGGCCTATTTGCAAAAACGTTCACCTCTTTGTCTACCAAACTAACCCTAGAAGAAGGTTGACGTCACCTCTAGTATAGTGACACAGCAACCTTTGTATATGAGCATTTAATGATATTTAATGCGTTGTGTTAATTCAAGGATTAATCATCTCTATTGAATGCTATATCATTTTGTATTTATTAAGAAGTAATATTATAAGCCGTAGTCTTTATTGCAATCATTGACTTCGTCAATAATTACTGTTGTATGTGCTCATATATAATATTGATAGTCATTAATTAAAGAAGTATTAACCACTGTTGCATGTATTAGTATTATCGTTGCCTTGTCTCGCAAACAGGTGCCTTCTCTGTGGTATATCTTCTTTTTGACTATCTTCTTGGCGGTAATCTGTGGAAGGGAAAACTTACCTTGATCCTTTAAACCTTTGCCTTTCAAAACCCCAGATTGCTAGGGACGTCTCCCTTGGGTTTAGCTACCCTAAATAGAAAGAGCCCCCCATCGAGGTGACAGTGGGTGGGGAAGCTCTTGTTACGCCAGTTTGACCCTTACCTTTAAGCCACTTAATTCAAAACTACAAACTGAGCAATAACAGGACCCAAGGGTCTCTACAGTTGAAGCAAAGCTTCTTCCTCATAAGCTCTCGCCTCGTTTCATCATCCAGATTCTCCTTTCCCTTCCATTCTCTCTGGAATGGCTTCCTGTCTCGATCCTTCTGGGGTAAGAAGGGTTTGGAAAAGGGTTTAGTCTTTGGCACTGAGTCTGCCAAATCTCAAGTGCGTAGGATGGCATCCTACAAGGTGTGCAGCCTGTATGCCTTCACCCATCATCTCAAAGGCTCTGTGAGTCCCTCTGTGAATAGCATGATCAGCCTGGGCTCTGATATATTTGTCATTGCCACGGCTAGCCGCTGAAACTCCATGATGAACTCCTTTGTTGTGCCAGTTTCTCTCAACAGGGCTAGATCCCTGAAGTGGATCTCGGGATCCCTCCAGTCAAACCTGTCCATGAGTCTCTCTGTGAACTCCCTATAGGAGGTGATGCGACTGTGACCCAATGTCACCAATCCATGATGCCACTACTCGTGTGCCTCACCCTCCAAGTGTAAGGTAGCGAAACTGATGGCCTCTATCTTGATCATCTAGTTGAGCTTGTAGTATGTGTCTAGCTTATGTACCCAAGCTTTGGCGGTGCATTTGGACAATCCGTCGAAAGAAGGTATGGTGAGTTTACCGACTTTCCAGATGAAATCAATGTTATGCCCGTGTTGTTGCTGTGGTCCTCCTCTTTGTGGCTCTTTGGGGTGGTTCCTGAGTCTGAGCCCACAATACTCGACTAGGGTCATGTCCTGATGGAAGTCACGGCCCAATGTTGCATACTCCCTCCTGTACTCTGCAATGTCCTCTGCATGAGTAGGCAGCCTCTGTGCTGTCGTAGTTGTGCTGCTACTAGGGATGCCCTCTTGAAACTGGGAAGCAAAGGTCTGGGAATCCTACTCGAAGAGGTGTATGTGCGAGTAGGAGACTGGGGTCTACTGTCTACCCCCAAGTTCCCCTATGATGCATGTAGAGCTTGTGTGCCTAAGGTGCCCACTATAGCCAATCGATCAACCATCTGTGCTAAGGACTGAATCATGGCCCGCTGACTAGCTACCATATTGTTGATAACCTGCATGAAAGCTACCTCTGGCTCCATGGGGGCCTTACCACTGCCCTTTGGTCGCTCATATTTGTCTCCTAGCATCCTCTCTACCTCGTGCTCAACCTCACACTCTTCCCTTCTCTCTGCTTCCCTGTGCGCCTCTTCCTCTTCCTCTGAGTTGGGAGGGAAAGGAGGAAAGTCAGGCCTAGGCCTTCTTTCCTTGCGCCTGTTGTAAGTGACATATTTGTCACCTACGTGCTCACGGCCCTCTCGATCTTCTGTTGCACCCATCATCTTTAGTAAAAGGCCGGCAGGACTAAAGCTTTGATACCACTATAATGTTCCTGACTTGGCTAGTCTAGGAAATGTTGCTAATGTGTGTAGGACTAATGGTTTACAGCATATAATGATCATACAAATAAAAAATGTGACAAAAGACTGCAAAGTTATATGATGATATCTCTGCGGAGTACAAATGTTGAATGCGGTTGAATAAAATGAATCACTCGACTAGATCAAATGACAAAAGGATCTTATACAATAAGCAAACTAAATGATAATACCCAATAATAGATGAGCACTGCGGGATCAATGGATGAGCTAGAACTGTGGCAGCTCGCACGGTAACTGCTGAAAGTCCGGAAAGTTCGCCCTGATGGCTAAACCTCTCGGAATGGCCTGGAAATTGTCCCAAATGGTGTGCCCTGCTCTAGCTCTCAGTTCTGGTGACTGGTCAGCCCCTCTGCTGGTGTGTCTGGACCCCGAATGGATCCCCCTGGGGGAATGCGCCCCTCTCTCACTGGAAAGTTGCGCCCTAGTGATTCCACCGTCAGAATCAACTGAGATGTGTCTCAAAATGACCGCCTTGGCCTACTAGGAAATGGATCGAAAGGGTTTCCCTGAATCTGATCTAATGACCGCTCACGAACACCGAATGTGTCCGCCAAAAGTGTCGCACTCCCAAGTCTAGAAAATGTGCCTCGGATGATTCCTCCATCGAAATCTGACAAGGAACCAGGTGAAAGATGTGCCTTGCCTTCCTCCCAACTGGGTTGGAGGGGAATCTCTGAACTCTCTCTAGATGGGACAAGTCAACCCACTGAACCTCCTCAAAAGTTGCGCCCTCACCCTGGATAAGTGCGCCCTTGTTGTTGGACCCTGTGTAATTGCTGCTGAAGAATGATGGAAGACCCGTGTGATCTTCCCGGTGACTAGGATGTGTCTCAACACCGAAATCAACCCACTGGTGTCTTCCTCTTGGAATTCACTGAACTATCTCTCCTGAGATGTGCCTCTCTCTTGAATGACAAGTCAAAATTTGCATAATGATGAATTAGGTCATTGACCCTTCTCTTATAGCTTTTTTAAACCCTAATTCACTGCTGAGACCCTAATTCATTGATGACTTCTAATTTTAGCTCATTTGTTCTATTTTTAGCTCATAATGGCTTAAAAGCGCTTTTAACCATTTTTAGCTCAATGTCACTTTCCGAACATAACACCTTTGACTGGAGTGACCTCTAGTAACCCTGTTTACCCCTTTTCTGGCCCTAGCTATAGTCTAACGGGGCAGTTTAGACCATTAATCCTCCTCTCTGGAGCTCCTATTTGGAAAGGGACATTACATACTTTAGCTCCACCATAATTTTTAAGCATAGAATTATTGTTTGCAAGAGTTTGCTAAGGAAGTATAAGGATATACATCCCTTAGTTTTAAACCCTAGCTAGGTTACTTGCCTTGGGGAATAAGAGGATTTATACCCCCGAGGAGGTAGTAGCTCTAGCTCTTTACTTTTGACCCCATTAACCCATTAATCAAAGGCACTAGTCTTTGCATTGGAGAAATCAAACGTTGCAATGGTAAACGTGAGAAGTTGATGTTTTGAAGTTCTCTCACTTGAATATTGCTCCTTGAGCCCTATGTTATCTCGCCTCATTGAGGCGTCATCTTTAATCCACTAAAACTTGCTGCTGTAATAAAACTAGCCTACACCCATTAGGGTTGTATAAATCTAACCCTCTAAACCTAGATAAATCCTAAACTAACCCTAGAAATCAGCTACAACTTTGCCCTAACAAACTAATAACCCTAGCGCACTTTTTGGGCTAGTTTGAGGTGAATTTCATTGGCTGAATTTTTTGTTATAAGGCTTCATTTGCTATAGCCATAAGGCTGATAAATATCACTACAGTAAGTTTTTTATGACAACCGTGCTTTTATGCTAAAGTCTTGCTCTTTCATTCTTGAGTTAAACTAGTCTTTATTAGCTTGACTCTTGCTTACTTAAGTAGAATTTTAGCACTTATTTTGCAGCTCTTATTATCTTTTATATGCTGATATATATCACTGATTGTTGCTGCAATTAGGGACAGCAAGCTTAACTTGCTCATCCACCTAACATATTACATCATATACTTGGTTTTCTTTGTGTCTCGGGCAGGTACTCACTCTTGGCAGGCTACTCAAAGCATTGGCAACCTTAAGCAACCCTCAACACTCATTTCCAAGTGCCCTCTTCCATCTAGAAACTTGACCTTTAGGGGCTTCCATTCATACACCTTATTTTTCATCTCAATCCCCCCTAGGGTCACCGGGATTCCCCCCTTGAGGTGACTACCTCACCTCTAAAGTGACGGGAACACCTGCCTAAGGTGACAGTGGGTAGGTGCTCTCTAAGTTGTCGCCATTTTGGTGGTTGGGTCGAGCTTTGCCCAACCTACAACTTGTGCAATAACAAGTCCTATATTTTTTATCTTTTCCTTGATGGCTATGAAATGTATTTTTTTCTGTTCTTTGAAGGTTACTTCTTCAACATTCACAAAGGCTTTGATTATCTACAATGTCACAAAATTTACTATTCTTCCCTTCGAAATATATCCTTCCAGCAAAACCTTTTTATTGGCAAAGCTTTGCTACTCAAGAATCAGCAAACCCGTCAAGCATTGACAGTCCTTTCTTGATAGAAAAGAAAATCACCTTAATTTTGTATCCGATGATTCTCCCCAAGATATTTCCCAACATTTTACAATGAAATCAATCTCTTTTTATTATCAACAATCATTGAAAGAAACAAATTCTGCATGACAATCTTTAATGATCTAAAGAAACAAACAATGAAACAAATTCTGCATTACAATCTTTAATGATCTAAAGAAACACACTTCTGAATCTGCATACACAATTTTTTCACTCAAACTATCTGACAAGTTGACCAAAAAGCATTCTCCACACTCACTGCAATCAAGAAGAAGATGGACACCGGTAAAAATGTCCATTGCAAGAAATATCGAAAAACTTCAATGTCGATTTCATGAAAGGTGCAGAAAGAACATGCCCAAGATCTGAATGTAAAACAACTCAGTCATAAACAACAATGTTCTCATCAAGGAATCTCTTGCAGGAGCAAAATAAAAAAATTAAAGGATCCCAATATGCAAAGTTTCTAAAAGTCTATAAACATTGTTCAAATTTAGTGATACAAATATATTATTTTTTCATCAGACAATTTAATAAGTGATATTCTAAGAATGAGATGCATTTGCTTTTGAAAGGCTAGGCTAAGGCTCTTGAGGACCAATGGAACTTTGAAGACCTGCGTCAAGGAATAAGATAGTCGGCTTAGACCGGTGCACTAACCATCATGAAAACAAACATCCATTCCAAGAAATATTACATCATCGATTTTATAAAAGGTGCAAACAGAACATCTCAAGATCTTAATGTAGAATAACTCAGTCATAAAAGGCAATGTTCTTCTCAAGGAATCTCTTGTGGAAGCAAAATATAAAATTTTAAAGGATCCCAATATCTAAAGTTTCTGAAAGTCTATAAACATTGTTAACATTTAGTGATACAAGTTGTTTCAACAGACAATTTCAAAAATCTTATTCTACAGAATAAATGCATTCACCTTTGAATGGGTAACCTGAGGCTCTTGAGGACCAACGTAATTTTGAAGCCTTGCGTCAAGGAAGAAGAAAGTGAGCCTAGACTAGTGCACTAACCATCATGAAAATAAATTCGAAAAAGGCAGCAAGGCCATCAGTGTGAGACAACAAGAAAGGAAGAACACGAATGGTTTCATTCATAAAAGTGTTTTTGAGGATCCATCCCTTTTCCTTCATCCACTCAACTTAAAAATTCTTGGTCCAAGGTCGTTCAAAAATTTGGCACAGTTGCAAGAGGAAACCCTAACTGTAGTTGACGCCATGTCATTCCCTTTCGTACTGGCATGATGACTAAACCGCTACTAAGGTGGTGGTTTAATTGGCACGAGCACTGGGTCAATCCACCTTGTTGACCACCTATTTCAACTAGGGGGTCAACTCCATGTACCATGAAGATATGCACCTGATGGTGCTACCAAGTCAGAGACTTATTGGTTCTACAAGGCAGTTTTGGTCTTCAGCACTTCGTTTTGTAATGCAATTCCTGCTCCCCTGCGTGGGATTATAATGTAATGGATCTGCATAGATCATAGTTAGGTCAGTTGCCTTAAGACTTCATCATTAGAGGAGTCTCTATTACTGAGTGTTTTTTTCCTCAGGTTATTAATTTGGCTTAACTAGCCTTATTAATTTCCCTTGAGTTTTTCACTCCCACAAATAATTCCTCCAAAGTGGTGAAAGGCGTTCTAATGGTCTAGCCCTCTAGTAGCTAGTGTCTAGGAATATTGTAAATGACCATGCTAGACATCTCCTAGAGTTTTGTGGAATTCCGTCGAGTCTAGATAGTTTTTTTCAATATTTTAAAATTACCTAGTTAATGGTAATTTTAATTAATTTTTGATAAAAAAATGTAAAAACTAGGTCCTTGAGCTTTTTTGATAGGGGTATTTGTGCTCAAAAGAAATGGAATGAGACCCCTACACCCTTGGACCAAGTTTCAGCTCAATTGGACACATTTTGCTAGGTGTTTGTCCATGAGAAGTCTAAGTCAATCCAAAATAACAATTTAATTGCTAGTATTGACATAGTCAAAATGTCAATTTTTGTAAAATTAAGCAAAATGGTTACAGAAAAGATGGGAGATGATGCCTAAACCTCTAATTAAGCCATCCTAAGCCTTTTCTAACTCTCATTCCCCCTTTTCACCTAACCACCACAACTTATTGTTGTTCCCACTAGGGAAGTTGCGCCCCCCTCCTTGAGTAAACTATGGAAAAGAAAAAATTATAAGGAAGTGGGCCCTCTCTCCCCTAGTGTGCCTCCCTAGAGCCTCCACCTCACACCTTTGACCAAGCAAATGCTTGCCAACTCATTCCCACTCACCATACCAAAACCCTAACCCTAAAAGTGTGCCCCTCCTCTAAAGATTCTCACCTGTGCTTAATGGATGACACTTGGAAGAGATCCATCTAGCTCCCCAAATATAAATGAAACCCCTCCCCTCCTGATTTTTCACCAATTCTTTTGCTAATGTTACTATGCTCAAATTTCTCCCATCTCCCCCATCTTTCTCTCTTGCTCATTCTTGCTCATTTCTTTTGGAGAGGAGCTAGCTTGTTGCATGTATTTGCAGCAACCTCCTACTTGGATTAATAGAAAGCTTTGGAGGACAAATGGTGTGTTAAGAGTCTTCATGGTGCATCTATGGTTTGAGGTGATATTGCTTGGTGTTTATTTTGTGTAAGCATTCTTTTAGATCTAGAGTAGAATTCTCAAGCAAAGTATTTTACTTGGATAGATTTACAATAGTATTATTGTGGATCTAAGTGAGTAGATTTTAGATTTACAAAGTACTTTGCTTCCTCTAATTTATCTACTCACCATTTGCTTTTGTCTTGTAGTTTGCTCACAAATATTTGCAGGTTACTTCAATGGTTTGAAAGGCTTGTTTCAGATTTGGAAACTTGTCTTCCTCATCCATTTTGAGCCTCTAAAATTTCTGTTCTTTATTTCTGTTCATTTCCATTGAGTTTTTGAGTATTCTAACACATAGAATAGGTCATATAAATCATTGTATCTTGCTGATTTTTTCTGCAGAAAATGTATGTTGTAACTAACAGAAATTTTGAGTTTTTGTCACTTTTTGCAACATTTCCAACAAGTTTTTGCTTGCTGGATTTTTTCAGGTTAGTAACCAAGGAACTGTCCAAGAGACCATTTGGGGCCACAACAAGCTAGAGATCAACCTCCCAAAGTTGGGTAACAAAACAACATCTCTTCTCTTCTATTCTACACATTGTAAGCAAGCTCAAAGGAGTCCCAAGGGCTTGCACTTCTCCATTGTAATTATTTTTCTGCATTGTATTTTTCTTTTACAAGTTGCCTACACCTTGGTGAGTGCTTGCCTAAGCCAACCCCCAAAAACGTAAGGCTAGGAAGTAGTTTTCATTTTCAACGGTTTATTTTTTTTATTGTTTGCCCCACTTGTCATTAGGACAAGGTTGAGAGGCTAGGATTTCTTTCAAGTTTTTAGCATTCTTTTAATTCACCCACTTGTGCATAAAACCGAAAGGCTTCGTCCCCCATCTTGTACACTTGTTGTGGTTGCTTAGCTTAGTTTTCTTTTCAATCTTTTATTTTTCTTATGTTTGCCTACACCTTGGAGTGAGTTTGGCTAAGCCAATCCCCAAAATCGTAAGGCTAGGCTAGTATATGGTTTTTACTTCTTTATGTGCTTAATGGTTAAAATAATCTAGATCTAGAAGTAATCATCTAATGCTAGTTTAGGCCCATGGAGGCATAACAAGTTTATGGTGCTTATCTTGCTCTTTATTTTCCATTGCAAGTCATATTTTACTTTTAAGTACTTTGCTTTTATGTTATAATCTTTCAAGTACTTTCTTTTATCTCTTGCAACTTATTTTTATGAGCATTGTATAATCTTGTTATTTCTTTCAAGCATTTAAGTTTCTTGCAATTTCTTTTCAAGTACTTTACATTTCAAGTTTTTATCTTTCAAGTACTTTTATTTGTCTTGCAAGCACACTCTTACAAGCACTACTTTGCAATCACCTTCAATTAATCTAACTAAATTTAATCTAACTTAACTCAATTTACCTTAGTCTCTTAGGGCCTAAAATCAACCTAGTTTAATAGGTCACCAACCACTATCTCAACTTTGCCAACAAAAAGGTAACTTAAGAAAGAAGCAGGGGGTGCTAGATCGGGGACGGTCTCACGACACTTGGCGTTCTCCCTGTAGAGTACTTTTGTTCTTGGATTGACTTGTGGAGCTAGGGTGTGGTCATGTTTGCCTCACTTATTGAGCACCCAGCAATTCTTTTGGTACAAGAGGGGAGAGTTCTTGGGTTGTCACTTAGTCTAGGATTCACTCTTCACATTAACAATTTAACTAATCCTAATCAATCCACTTAACCTTGGGCAATCTACATTGGTATCTTTATGGTTTATGCTTAAGTTACATTTGAAAGCACTTTAATTTTACATCTACATGCAATTTTACTTTAAGCATTTTGTGGGTTTGACTAAGTGAACTACAATTGCGCATTTAGCCCTTGGAGGCCTCTTTTCAACGTTTAATTTTGAGTTAAGTTGTGTTTTGGTATGATTGGTCTCCTCCCTTGAAGTTGTGCATCCTTTGGAGGAATCTTCATTCTTTGGAGCTTGTGGTTGTGTATGCCAATGAAACTTCCCCTTTGAGTTGTGCATCCTTTGGAGGCACTCTTTGTTTGGGATAGTTGGCTTGATGTGTTGTGGTTGTAATTTCCTTTGACCATCCTTCTTTACTTGCACATTCAATTTTATTTCAAGTTAGTTGCAAGTTGGTTGCTTTGTCTTGTATAATTTGTATCTATTGTATCTTCATTGTTGTATCTCTTAATTTACACTTTAACTTTGTAGATAGTTGTTTCTTTCATTCTTTTGTATCTAGTCTTAATTGTACAATCATGTATCTAGTTTTCTTTGTAAATTTAGTTGTCATCTTTGTAAAATCTAAACTCCCTTAAACTTAGATGACCCCTTGCCCAATCTTAGGCACTAGTCTTAGTTTCCTTAGGGAAAGGACTTCTTTTGCATTTAAAATCTTGCACTTTGCATTCTTGCTTTTGCATATAGGCTAGATCCCCAAACCTTTAATCAACTAAAATCAACTCCTAGAATTAACTTTTAATTTCACATAGTAACTAGGGTCTACCCCCCTTGGCTTCCCTAGGAGTAAGCCTAGACAGAAGAGGTTCAAGTCGAGGTGACAGTGGGCTTTGAACCTAGGCATTGTGTCTCCAAGGACACACTAAGTGGGTTGGACTTAGCCCATGTTTGCAAGTGTGTATAAAGACGGCAACACACCTCTTGAATTTTCTCATCGTAGGCACATGGCACATGGCATTCACTAATTGGCCACATATCGTTGATGACAAGTCGCCTTTATGCTTGGTCTTTCAGCTAGGTCATTGTCGGGTGTGGGATTGTTTTTATAATTGAGAGTACAAGGTAGGGAACAAGGGGCCAAGTGTGGGGTCATGGAGCAAGGATGGGAATGGGTACTGCCTTGCACCCCACACCCCACATCCCCACTTGAGTAAACAAGGCAAAGTGTGGAGCAAGGGGGAAAGGCAGTGTGTGGGGTCCGAGTAAATGCAAAGCATGGGTTGTAGGCAATGTGTAAGGTGTGGGGCATGCAATTTGGGAAGCAAAGGAATGGGAGGTGACCCTACCCCACAATGGGAAAAACTACTACAAGTAGTTAAGACAGTATGCGGGGTGTGCAGCACCAAGATCGTTTTAAAAGAACAATGTGTGGGGTGACAATGCCCTACACCGCCCAAGATGTTTCTAAGGAAAAGGCAACATGTGGGGTGCACCAAACCAAGATTTTGAGAAAAGGATACAAAGGGTGACCCCACACCACATTACAAAAAAAATTAAGTTTTATATCATGATAGAGAAAACAACTAAGGCATGGGAATTAGAAAAACCCAAACAAACTAGACACCAAAGATTAAATGGCCACTGTGAAAGGAGTAATGACAAAAAAACAAGGTTCAACAAACACACATCAACACCTTCTTTCCAACTAACTTGGTGTTCTTCTCGAGTTAATTGATAGATCTTCTCCACAACTTATTTGGATAGGGGGCCACCAACTGAGGGGTTTTGTTCCCACTAGCAACAACTTTTGGCCACAAGCGAAACCTGGTCTAATACCAATTGTAATGAACCCAGTTGGTTCATAATGTTGATGTTACCATAGCTGCAGAGGATATTAACCTCTACAAGTAACCTTTGACGAGACTAGAATATTCTGGGAAGCAAGAGAAACCCTAAATAGTTGGCTAATAACCCTAGATGAAAAATCGGCTCACCTTCATTATCAAGCCTTGCCATCCCTGAAACAGATGGTTGTAGGCATACCAGAATTACAGTCAGTACATGAAGGTGTGCGCAAAGGAGGTGCACTTGGGAAGAACATTAAGAAACCTTTCCCAAGCAGTCAAAATAGATCCAAAGGGATCTTAGACCTAATGCATTCAGATGTATGCGGACCTATGTCAGTGAAGTCTCTACGAGGATCTCTTTACTATGTAATGTTCATAGATGACTTCTCAAGAAACACATGATTGTATTTGTTAAAGACTAAGGATGAAGTATTTAGCAAATTCCAAGAATTCAAGGCTGAAGTAGAGAACCTAACAGATAAGAAGATCAAGACAATAAGATCTGA
The DNA here is from genome assembly GCA_009831015.1 of Picea engelmannii. Classification (NCBI taxonomy): domain Eukaryota; kingdom Viridiplantae; phylum Streptophyta; class Pinopsida; order Pinales; family Pinaceae; genus Picea; species Picea engelmannii. The sequence goes on from ML851956.1 coordinate 21,641, forward strand.
TAATGGAGGAGAATACACCTCCAAGGAGCTCGTTGCCTTTTGTAAAGAAGTTGGAATTAGGAGGGTGCTCATTGTCCCTCACAATCCTCAACAGAAAGGTGTGGTTAAAAGAAACAACAAAACCATTGAAGAACCAATCAAGGCAATGATGAATGATCAGAACTTATCTATGTTCCTATGGGGAGAAGCAATTATGACAATTGTTTATGTTCAGACTAGAAGTCCACATAGAATATTGAAGAACATGACTCCTGAAGAAGCCTTCTCAAGAAAGAAGCCAAGCGTTGACACTTGAGAATCTATAGATGTCATGTATACATTCATGTTCCCAAGGATAAGAGAAAGAAGTTGGAACCCTCAAGAAAGACAAGAATATTCATTGGTTATAGTGAATCATCAAAAGTGTATAGGATCTATGTTCCAGGTCAACATTGAAATATCCCTGATCCGGCTGATCAAGATATTCGCTACTATTCTAATGCTCTGACGTGCAGATCCGATACACTGGGGTTTCTGGATCCGTTTTAGCTGTGTGATTGAGATGTTCTTCGGTTATTGTGTTTGCATGTTGGTTATTGTGGTTGCATGTCGATTATTACATGTGCATGTTGCATAATTAAGGTTTAACAATCATATAAAGATGCATGCAAGAGTATAGAATGTCAACTGCTCAATATCATGAATAATAATGGTTCATGCATGGAAATACAAATAGCCTACTGAAAATATAGAGTCTAGACGTCAGTCAGATCCCCTGGATCTGTACTGGAATACAATCGAATAACAAAAAAAATACCCGTGACCGTAAGAAGACAGCAGATCTGCTGCATGCACGGATAGATAGGCAAAAATGAGCGATCCCAGGGAAATACGGTAACCGCTGCAAGCTGGAAAACTCGATCTAAAGAATCCACCGTCAGAATGGGCTCGAAACTGCTCCAATAAGTGCGCCTTGGTCTCTACACTGGAAGGAATGTCTGTCGGAACTCGGATCGGACCTCTATGGCACTGGATCTGGACCCCTGGGGGGTTTGCGCCCCTCCTTGGGCACTGAATGCGCCCCAAAAGATTCCACCGTCGGAATCGACTGCTATATAGCTCAAAACGATCGTCTCGTCAAATGATGAAATGGGTCGGAAGGGTTTGGCCGGATCTGCTAGGG
>ML851956.1:29951-40796 GCA_009831015.1 Picea engelmannii
TAAGTCCCCCCCTTATCACCTTTTCATTCTAATTCTCCGTTGACTTAGGCTTAAGTGACTTTTCCTAAGTATTTTGGCTTAATTCATCGTTTAGCCGTTAATTCCTCCTTATTTCTCCATCTGGTTCCCTGTTTGTGCCTGACAATAGTCTACGGGAACATATAGACTACTAAGTCACTCCCTGCTGGCCTAATCTTGGGGATGGGACATCACAAACATAAGATTGAAATAAGTAGAGACGTGACTTTTGATGAAAGGATTGCATTTAAGAAGTCTATAGAAGAATCTATAGAGTCCAATGAATGTTGATGCATGAAGCTATGGGAGACATCCTCCAGCTTACAAACCAGTGAGATGTGGAACATAGCAGCTATGAGAGTCTTTCTCTCAACGTACAAACCTAAGAGAAAACCCCTATGAAGGGTTTGTGGTTCCTGCCTAGGACAGAATCAGGAACATGGATATGGCCTGCTCCATGACGTGAGTGAGAAGAACTCCAGATAATTATCCGATGGAAAAGCGATCTGTTGAGTTAGGACGTGCCTGTGGCTGAGCACAAGGTGAACGTGGGAAATCCCAAAAGTGTTAGGCACATCATCATGTGAACAGAAATGAAGATCATGTGATGGCCTCCTCTGAGCAGCAAAGTTGACAAGAAGACTCCAGATGATTCTCCTGTTGGTGGCAGTGGGAAAGCAAATCTGTAGAGTGGATGTGCATGTGGACGAGCACAGGTGAACGTGTGAAGACCTGGTTTCACTGTGTAATGCACTGAATCAGGTCCATGGCATCCCTATGGATGTTCCCCTAGTAGATGAGCACTAGTGGGTGTATCAGATCCTTTGCTATATAGTGTTCAAGAGTCAAACCTACCTGTAACCCTAGTTATTATGTAAAGGGTACAGGTCGACCCTACCTTATTGTGTCTAACAATAAATGTAAAAGATAATTAATGTTAATATTAATATTAATATTAATTATTATAATAATGAATAAATAATATATCTAAGTGAGGTCGGCCCTATTGTGCCAATAGACACTTCAGTTGATAGGACAACTCTAATATAAGTAAAAGGAAATCTTTCATTGTACACACACACACACACACTTGTGAGTTTTGGAAATTTCAGCAAGTACACTTCTTGGTCAAAGTTGCGCACCTCTCTTGGGCGCTAGAGTTCTAGGGTTTTGTGCACCCTCTTGTGTGCTAGGATATTCTTGGTGGTAAAGGTCTTTCTCTTGAAAAGTATAGCAAAGGATTTGGCTGGGTTTTCTTCCCTTATTGAGAAGGGTTTCCCAGGATACATTTTGTGTTCTTGAGCATGGTGCTTCTTCATGTGATCTTGGTTGTTGCAGCATTTATGGTTATGGTTAATTGTTAAAATGGAATGAACTTCATGCTTAACCTAATGCTTATGGAAAATCAACATGGTATCAGAGCATAGGTCTTGAAAGAACCCATTGCACAAGCATCCACCAAGTCTCATCCCTTACCAGCAATCCCTCCACTTCTGCAGAACCGTACGACCCTCCAAGGGTTCCAGAAAAATCTGTACGGCCCTCTCTTTTGAGTGTTTCAGTCCCTGAAAACTTGGACGCTGAGGCTACTTTCAGCACAAAAGAGTACAGCCTCTTCCAGCGCATCTCCAGAAGCTCTCAGAACTAAATTCCGAGAAATTTTGATTTTTAATCCCTTCTGTGGTCAGTAGATGCTTCGGCAATGATAACGTCGACAACATCTCTTTTGTTGACAACATCATGGTTGTTGACCGTGATCCTTCCTTAAGTTAGTAACATCCTTAGAAAACAGAAATATGGAATACACAATGATGTATCCCAAGATTTCTGCAAACCCTTGACAGTAACCCTTTGGCAGCGGTATGTCCTTGTTGTCAGTGATTTCCCTTAACTAAGGTGGTGTTATCATTAATTACAAAAACTACAACGATTACAACATTATCACCTTTAGATTATTTAGATAGTGATTGAATGCTTTACGTCGATTGCAAATTTTTATATTGTCTCAGTTTAAAGATAGTTTAACTCAGCTTTAAAAGACCTTTGCTTTAATTGTTTTAAAGGACATTTGTTGGGTAGTTTTAAAGGGCGTGTCTCGTAACTGATTAAGTTAAAAGATAACAAATTTCTCCTTAGGAAGGTACTTATCAAACTTGGTTTGAGAAAATAGCCACTTGAACTAATCGTGGTTAATGACCATTTAATGGGTACCGATCAGTGTAGATTGCCTTAGAATTGTTGCACAAGGAGTTTATGTGTTGCATGAAGGTGTTAGTCATCCATCCCTTGCGTCTTGTGAATTGGTCGTTGGGTGCTTGAGTTAGTCGTCATATGGTTGGTAGATAATTCAGTCTCTTAGCATGATGGATTGTCTTGAGTCCTTGGTCTAGTTAGGTTGTTCTGCCACAGTTGTTGACGCACCTATCACCGGATGACCACATGATTCCGGAGGAGGGGATCACTGCGCGTCCTAACAAATAGAGGTGATGGATAACTTGGTCGGAGTCAGTGCCACCCATTCCGGGCATTGTCCGTTGTAGTTATTGTAGGTGCTTGGGATGTAACACCCTCTTGTGTTTGGGTGCGTGCCATCGAGGTTCTAGTTTTGGTCGTTGAGGGCTTGTGTCGGGTTTGGATGTCGTCCTTAGCTTGTAAGCGCTGCCATGTTGTGTCGGGTGGGTAGTCTTTCCTTCTTGATTTACGCATGCTTCGCCCAATAGCTCGAGGTGCCAGAGTTAGAGTCGTTGTTGTCTGTTGCGTGATCTGCAGGCGATGTGTTCGTTGTCAAGGTGTGGTTAACTATGTCGTCCTTGCCTTCCTGCCAAAAAAAAAAAAAAATTGTGCACCTTCGGCTTTGCTTGTAGTCGCAATGATTGGGGTCGTCACAAAAACACAATGAGATGAAGTATCCTTATATCAAAGATATAACGCAAAAGAAAAGTGTAGACTTGCAATACCTTCCTACACCTGAGCAGACTGCAAACATTTACACCAAATAAACTTGGTGATGAATGCCTTCCGAGTTAAGAGGGAGTATGGATGACCTTAGCCAAAACAAAATTCAGAGTACATTTGTAAGAGACTTGGCTTGATGAAGAATGCCTCCCTAGCTAAGAGGGAGTGTTGATGAATGCAACTATGGGAGACATCCTCCAGCTTACAAACCTGTGAGATCTGGAACATAGCAGCTATGAGAGTCTTTCTCTCAGCTTACAAACCTGAGAGAAAGCCCCTATGAAGGGTTTGTGGTTCCTGCCTGGGACAGAGTCAAGAACGTAGAGATGACCTCCTCCATGACGTGAGTGAGAAGAACTCCAGATGATTATCCGATGGAAAAGCAATCTGTTGAGTTAGGACGTGCCTGTGGCTGAGCACAAGGTGAACGTGGGAAATCCCAAAAGTGTTGGGCACATCATCATGTGAACAGAAATGAACATGATGTGATGGCCTCCTTTGAGCAACAGAGTTTACGAGAAGACTCTGGATGATTCTCCTGTTGGTGGCAGTGGGAAAGCAGATCTGTAGAGTGGATGTGCCTGTGGACAAGCACAGGTGAACGTGTGAAGACCTGGTTCAACTGTGTAATGCAGTGAATCAGGTAAATGGTATCCCTATGGATGTGCCCCTAGTGGATGAGCACTAGTTGGTGTATCAGATCCTTTGCTATATAGTGTTCAAGAGTCAGACCTACCTGTAACCCTAGTTATTATGTAAAGGGTACAGGTCGGCCCTACCTTATTGTGTCTAACAATAAATGTAAAAGATAATTAATGTTAATATTAATATTAATATTAATTATTATAATAATGAATAAATAATATATCTAAGTGAGGTCGGCCCTATTGTGCCAATAGACACTTCAGTTGATAGGACAACTCTAATATAAGTAAAAGGAAATCTTTCATTGTAGACACACACACACTTGTGAGTTTTGGAAATTTCAGCAAGTACACTTAGTCAAAGTTGCGCACATCTCTTGGGCGCTAGAGTTCTAGGGTTTTGTGCACCCTCTTGTGTGCAGGATATTCTTGGTGGTAAAGGTCTTTCTCTTGAAAAGTATAGCAAAGGATTTGGCTGGGTTTTCTTCCCTTATTGAGAAGGGTTTCCCAGGATACATTTTGTGTTCTTGTGCATGGTGCTTCTTCATGTGATCTTGGTTGTTGCAACATTTATGGTATGGTTAATTGTTAAAATGGAATGAACTTCATGCTTAACCTAATGCTTATGGAAAATCAACAACGAAGAGGAACATGAAGATACCAAAGAAGAAAGTACATGTTCTCTAGAACAACCTAATGAAGAACAAGAACACCACATGAATCTGTGGAACCAACTATTATACCTAAAACAAGAAAAAGACCAGAATGACTTGAAACTACTTTGCAGGAAGCAGAAAAGCATAAGGCTCCCACTGGTACTTTCAGACAAAGCAAGAAACCCAAAAGGTTCACTAGTTATGTGGCACTCGTGACAAGTTTGGTTAATGCAAAACCTTCCACCTTTGAGGAAGCAATTAAGAAGAAAGAATGGAAGGAGGTCGTGATGGAAGAATACCAATCCATCATGAAGAATGATGTATGGGAAGTTGTACCGAGACCTAAAGAGAAGTTTGTAGTCACTTCAAAGTAGGTTTATAAGATAAAGCATGTTGTAGATGGACGTATTGATAATTACAACACGAGATTTGTGGCTAGAGAGTTCTCCCAGCAGGAGGGAGAAGATTATGATGAGACGTTTGCTCCGATTGCCAGATATACATCTCTCAGAGCCATAATATCTCTAGCAGCTTCCATAGGTTAGAGTTTACATCAGATGGATGTAAAGACCACCTTTCTCAATGGAGTGATTGAGGAAGAAGTATATATAGAGAAACCTCAAGGTTTTGAGGTGCACCCAAAGGAAACCCATGTATGCAGATTGAAGAAGGCCTTGTATGGACTCCAGCAAGCTCCAAGAGCTTGGTATGCACGTATTGATAGCAACTTGACAAGACTTTGATTTTTCAAGAGTCATGTCGATCCAAATCTCCATTACAAAGTTGTGAATAATGCACCTGTGATTCTACTGTTATATGTTAATGACTTGTTCCTAATAGGTGCAGAGCCTCTCATTATTCAGTGTAAGAAGGAGCTATCCACTGAATTTGATATGAAGGATCTTGGTCTCATGCACTACTACTTGGTGCTAGAAGTGTGGCGGAAGCGTGGTGAAGTCTTCCTAGGACAAGGGAAGTACGTTGTAAAGATCCTTCAAAAGTTTGGGATGATGGATTGCAAATCCATGGTAACTCCCATGGTAACGGATTTAAGGAAGTTGACAGACTTTGATTCTGATCCAATAGACTCGTCCCTGCACCAGTAATTAATTGGCTCCTTGATGTATTTGGTAAATACTAGGCCAAACATATGCTTTGTTGTGAACATGTTGAGCCAATTCCAAGTGGAACCTAGATAAGAGCATTGGGTCGCTGCAAAGCATATCATGAGATATCTTCCTGGGACGATAATGTATGGTTTGAGATATGCCTCAAACAATGAAGTAACGTTGCATGGATTTACCATTCATATTGGGCAGGGAGTGCGGAAGATCGAAAGAGTACTTCTGGACTGTGTTTTAGTTTGGGTTCTGCTATGATTTCATGGGCTAGGAGAAAACAGAAGTTTGTTTCACTCAGCACTGCGGAAGCATAATATATTGCAGCTTGTGATGCTTGTACGAAAGCAGTGTGGCTCCGTAAGTTGGTTTCTGGACTGTTTGATCAAGTGTTGGATTCAACCATGATATATTTTGATAACCAAAGATGTGTGAAGCTCTCAAAGAACCCAGTGTTTCATGACAGGTTGAAGCACATTGAGATCAAGTATTATTTTCTCTGTGATAAAGTCCAGAGAGGAGAAGTGGTTCTCTAGTATATCTCCACTAGTGAGCAGACTGCAGATATTTTGATGAAACCTTTGTCCAAGATAATTTTTGCATAATTGAGGGGCAAGCTAGGGCTCGTGGAGATTGCTCCCTTGGTAGCAAGGGAGGAGATGACTTACTCAGTTGGGAGAGAGCACTGATATGTGGCATCATGGATTGTCAATGAGTTGTGGATCTATATCATGCTAGTACAGCTTAGTGATGATCATACAACCTAGAGATGATGCCTGCATCATGCTAGATATGATCATGCTAGTACATCTAAAATATGATACAAATGGTTGATGTTGATACAGTGATCTGAGAAGCATCGTGTTAGTATAGCTTAGAGGTGAACATACAACTAAGAGATGATGCTTGCATCATGCTAGTTATGTTAATGCTAGTACAACTTAGAGACGATGTTGGTGAGCCTCATCATGCTAGATATGATCATGCAAGTACAACTTAGAGGTGGCATACAACTTAGATATGATGCATTGGCATCATGCTAGATATGGCATGCTAGTACGGCTTAGAGATGATCATACAACTTAGAGATGATGCAGGAGGACTCATGTCATGCTAGATATGATCATGTGAGTACAGCTTAGATGTGGCATACAGCTTAAATATGATGCATTAGCATCATGACAGATATGTCATGCTAGTACGGCTTAGAGATGCCCATACAGCTTAGAGGTGACACAGTGAGGCATTGATCTACATCATGCGAGGAAATCTTATAGGTGGACATACAGCTTAGAGATGATGAATTGGCATCATGCTAGTTATGTTCATGTTAGTACAGCTCAGAGATGATGTAGATGATACTCTGAATCACGCCAATACAACTTAGATATGATGCATTTGCATCATGCTAGTATGGCTTAGAGGTGATGCAACAGATGACATTTTTGATGTAGGATCATATCAGATGATATGATTGTTGTGGAGATTGTATGTCTCTGGACAGTAGCCGTATGCTACTGTGGTGGATGTAATCCACTGGTAGTGACTGTATGTCACTGGTTAGTAGTTGTGTGCTACTAGGAGTGGTTGTATACCACTAGATAGTATTTGTATACTACTATAGATAGACATAGTTGTCTTCTATTGGATGGCATTCTGATTGCCATGGAGACTATCACTAGTGTTGGATAGTGATGTGCGATCATGAGATAGCATGTGTGGCTATTGGTGTTGCTACCGGATGAATGGTGTGTTTGTGCTCAAGACCATTGCCTGTAATACCTCCCTAGCTAGGAGGGAGTATTGATGTTACGGTAGCTGTCGGAGATATTAACCTCTACATGTAACCTTTGACAGGGCTAGAATATTCCGAGAAGCAAGAGAGCCCTAAATAGTTGGTTAATAACCCTAGAAGACAAGTCGGCTCAAGAGAATAATTAAATTATTAGCCTCCAGAAGAAGAAGTTGACCCAGTTAGGTCACTTGGAGGACTATAAATAGAGGGCGCTTGAGCTCATTTGTACTCACTCACTCTCACAACTGCATAATGACTAGTGGTGCTTATGACTGGTGAAGAGTTGCAATTGCTGCAGTGGTGACTTGGCCTTTGGTTATGGTTTGGACTTTCTGCTTGGTACGCTACCTTTGGAGAGAGGTACGCTACCTTGGTTGGGTATTGGTTCTAGTGATTGCTTCCAGAGTTCTTCTATCTATCAAGGTTAAGGTGCTTAGGGGTGGCCTTTGTGCCTATGGTTGGGTGACAATATAGTGATATTGTCTATGGTGAAACAAGCATGACTGTTATTTTAACACATAACTCTATCTTGCACACCAAGCACAAAGATTAAGGCACACATCGCACAAAGATATATTCCTATTTAATATTAATGAATGATTGGTGATTGATAATTGATGTTGAGTCCCAACCATGTGTATATAAATACATGTATAGGATATAATCAATATTGAGTTACAATCAATGTTATTAGAACCGAAAACTGGACCGAACCATTCGACCTCAAAAATGCAAAACCAGACCAGACCGGTAAAAAACCGGAAATAAAAACCGATCGACCAAAAACTACATAAAATATTCAAATTTTGAAAAAACCATATACATTCATGTGCATCCATATGAATCCAAACCATTTATACACAAATGTGCAAAGTTTCTCATTTATATAGCAAGTAAGAGTGCATATAACCAAAATAGCATCGAGTGCAATCCATCTTTGAACTAAAATACATCAACAACGAGGCTTTAAATGGCCTCTGGAGTCCAAAAAAAATCATGCTACAACAAATAACTACATATCTTGAAGATCATTACTTATATTAGGATCCTCATCACAATGTCACCCTCTAAGCATTAAATTACGATAGAAAAAGATTATCATGCCTGTTATCCCCTAGCCTAGGGATAAACTAAGGAGATTATGTCTCGAGGCCCACAAATCCTAGACATGGAGTACCGAGAGGCATATTGACTTGAGCCTGGCCCTGGAGGGCCCATCTTTCTTCTTCAACACCTCCACCTTGTCAGCAGCATCAACATCCATCCCATCGGCCTGGTCCTTCAGCAGCAATAGGTCTTGCTCCATGAGGTAATGAGTTCGGGTATCATGGTATGTGTCACTTTGATTCTCAAAGCATTTGAATATGTGCATTTAATTATTTTTACTTCTAACGTGTGCTTGGACCTTATGCCTTTCCACTTGTCCACACCTGGGGGGAATGACAGGATGCCCTACTAAGTTGGTTCCCATAGGGTTTGAGTTGCTACTGGGTGGGTTCATGAAAGGTCTTCATCCGTCCCCACCATACTTACCACTTTTCATCCTTTTCCCTCTCGTCCATCCCATACATTGGTTCGGGCATGTTGATATTATGGTAGCTGCGGGAGGTATTCACCTCCACGTGTAAACCTGACAAGAGTAGAATATTCCGAGAAGCAAGAAGAAACGCTAATTAATTGGTTAATAACCCTAGAAGACAAGTCGACTCAAGAGAATGACTTGTATTAGGTTATTAGCCTCCAAGAGAAGAAGTTGCTTAAAGGAAATATTATATACTAAAGAATTAGTACCCAGAATGAGAAGTCAGCCCAGGCAGTTTGTCAAAATTAGTATAAATACAGGAGGCCAGTCTTCATTTTGGCCTGTATTCTCAAAACTGCAGAAGCAGCACATGTGGCACTGCAATTGGCCAGTTTGTACGCAAGTTTGGCGGAGAGTTGTTGTTGCAGCTGTTGCAACTAGCAGATTTCGGTTTTGGATTGGACTCTCTCTTGGTTATGGTTTGGACTCTCTGATCAGCTCTTGTTACTCTTGTTTCGTGTGCTATCCTTGGAGAAAGGTGTGCCACCTTTGTTTGGCTATCTAGCCTAGGGTTTGCTTCCGGAATGATTCTCTGTCAAGGTTAAGGTGCTCGAGGGTGGCTTCGGCCTATGGTTGGGTGACAATATCGCTATATTGTCTATGGTTAAACGAGCACATCCATCATATTCTAACAGGGCATTGGGTTTGCCAAGCTATCAAAGGGTTGTACCTTACCTTGTGGGTAAAAGTAGCTGGCAAAAGATAAAAGCCAAAAGGACAAAACCTTCAGATGCTTCGCCCAGGGATCCCCGAGAAAGCGATAAAAGGATTCTCAGCAAGAAACAACAGGGACCCATAAAATGATAAAATCAAGACCTAGTTGGAGGATAGGGGGTCTCATCACGAGCCATCCTATTAGGTCCATCGGCATGTAGCGGTATGACACTACCATTCAGTTGGTCACCACGCCAGGGTAGTGGCTCTTGGTGGCATGGCCAAGAGAAAGGGGGTCTCATAACGAGCCAACCTTCTCATCTCCGTGAAATGCTTGTGGGTAACATTGTCACCAATGGTCACCACGTCAGGGCAGTGTCCCCTAACTAGTCTCTTGAAAGAAAAAACAATAAAATAAAAAAGAAAGAAAGGCATTGAATGGGCTTGGAAACAGTGCATTCATGACAAGGTGCAACTCACCCTCTTCAGAGGCACCCACACGTAAGCCATACATTCCCCTGTCATCATTGCACCCATTGCTCAAACATCCCTACACCACCTCATCCACTTACATGGCCTGGATTTGTCTACATCTGGAAACATCCCACGTCCAATGAGAATTAGCCCAATAGGACATGCTAACGTCCCCTCCAAACCTGGCTTGTAGAATAGCATATCATCTTTGAGCACTTGTCTAGGAAAAGGGGGTTTTATGCACATGTTTAAATAACTTGATTGTTAGATGTGATTGAAATTGCTATGATCCCTGTGACTTATGAGCCCATGGAGGGCATACTTGTTGTTGTTGCAGGGCCACACCCGACAGACAGGTACACATAGTGAGATGATTAGTTCGGACCTCCATAGGGCTAAAATCCCACCAGATGGATGCTGAGACCCTAGCCAGGGGCAGAGACAGATCAGAGGTTTGCACAGAGAGAGAGGAGGACGTTCCACCAGAGTCAGCCCGGCAGGCCTAGACCCAGGGGGGTCTTGCCCTTCTCCCTGTGATGTAGGCCTTGGAAGGCCCATGACGTCACCCATGTGACCCCTGACATCACCCAACGTTTTGGACACTTTGGAGGCAGTTGTGTGTCAAGTGGCACATGTGGTTGGATCCAGAGGCCTTATGAGGCCTAACGTTTTGCCCCTGGAGGCCAATGTTGCGCTAAAAAGGCCTAATGTCACCCTAAAAAGGAATGACGTCACCTTTTCTACTTGATTTAAAGTTTTATTATGTCATTTAATGTAAAAACTAGATATTACATGTAAACTGGCCATGTCGTCCTTTTTGACCTAATTTTGGTCATTGTAACTATATAAATAAGGGAAAAATCCCTTGTATTTTTCATCATCTTTCACTCAGACTTGGTGAGGTCTGAAATTTGCGCCCTATTTGGGGTTACATGACTGAAATTTAGTG
>ML851957.1:0-13187 GCA_009831015.1 Picea engelmannii
AGAAATCGTGTATTACTGTATATCTGTGTTTATGGTTGCATCTCTGATACATTTCTGTTATATTATTGAATATCTGCAATATCTCTGCGCATTTCTTTATTATATCTCCGCTCTCATTTCGTGCCGAAAATAATCCGGATCAGGCGGTCCCCCATCCCAAGACTCCTAACTCAAGTGTGCTTAACTATGGAGTTTTCCCCACAATCAAGCCCATTTATCTCACTACCCCATTTGCAAAACCTTAGCAAGTAGTGTGCCTTATGAACTATTCAATTAGATCTCCCTTCACTCTTTTTGTTTAAGCATCGAGAGGATTCCACACTATGACATATGAGATATCATTTTTGAGATCAACTACTTAGACTAAGTCATTGATATATTACCTATATCCTTGAGTATTAGTTGCAACTAACCATACATATATATTAGTTGAGATACATGTTTAGTGAGCAAGTCCAAAATGTTAGTTCAGGTATTCAAATCTTCATGCCTTTCACATATTATAAGTGTTTTTTGCACAAATATTTTTCTATTAGAAATATTGTTGTTTTTTTTAAGGTTATTATTGGTTTTCTTTCACCAAATTAATATAATAATATTTTCTAACTAAGACCTTGGTAAAAATTTTGTGTTAGCTTATTTTGTACTAGGTTCCAAATGGTTAATGATCTCATTCATGAAATCCACATTTTTAATTTATTTTATCTCAGGGTAGAAGCTCTTATTAGTCCCTGCCAAAGGTGAAGAGGGACTATAGTGATCGATAATTCGTTGACTTCATATTAATATGTCCTTTGACTATAAATTTTTGCATCAATCATATTGTTCGTACTATAGAAGTAAAAACATTATTATATATATATATATAAACTTATATGTCATCGTCTCATTGGAGAATATATTAGAGGTCTTATTGGCAGCTTCGTTGTTCCCAATGTTGTAAATGTGTAGATATCCAAAGTTTTGAGCTTAGACACTGCTTTTTAATTTTTATTACATTTTTACTGAAAAGTTTACAAACCGAAAGTTTTGAGCATGGACGATGTTATTTAATGTTTTTTTATTATTGGTCCCTGTCAAATGCGTAGAGGGACTATAGTGATCGCATATTAATATGTCCTTTTACTATTATTATTATTTTTTTATTATTAGTCCTTTGTATTTGTATTGAAATGTTTGCATACCGAAAGTTTATATCGTTGACACTTTTTTTGAGGTTCTTGAATAGGCTTGACAACTTATATGTTTACATAGCGCGAGGTCCTGAAACAGGCATGGAAACTTTAATGTTTTCATACTGCGAGGCCCTTGGACAACCTGACAACCTTAAATGTTTGCCTAAATAGGCTTCTCGGAGTGCATTTTTTCTCTAAATTTTCCATACAATGTTGCAGTGAATTTGGACAATATTGTTGTCCATCGCCAGTTGAATAGGCATTGTATGGTTCATACTTCTTCTAGGCTCTGAATGCAATTTCATCATTGTTGAAGCTACATACATTGTTTACTGGTTCGGTGGGTGCTTCTTCTTTGTTGGTTCGTCAGTTGTTGCTTGTTGTTGTTTGGTTCAACTATGAAAGGTTGGGGACCCGCACTTGCGGTTGGACTTGTTGGTGCTTGTTTCTTGCTTTTGTTTACTTCAACTTTGCAGGGTTGGGGTCTTGCATTCGTAGTTGGATCTGGTTTTTTTTTACTTTGCGGGGTCCAGGTGTTGCACCCACAATTCGACCTATGCTTCTGTCGCTCATCATTTCAAGGTAAGTTTCGATGTCATAATTTCATTTTCTAGTCCTTTGTTGTTCAGTTTTTTCATTTTGCAAGTATGTTTCGATGTCATAATTTCATTTTCTAGTCCTTATTTCTACTACCATGCTCTTCATATGCTTCTGCTTCCTTCTGTGCTTCGGCTGCAATTTGGTAATCGTTGGAGATACATATGTTGTTTATTGGTTTGGTGGTTGTTTCTTGTTCATTGGTTCGTCAATTGTTGGTTGTTGTTGTTTGGCTCGAGTTTACGAGTTTAGGGCCCTAGGGCTACAGTTGGGCTTGTTCGTGCTTTCTTGCTAGTTTGGTGCTTGTTGTTTTCTTTTGTTTACTTTGGCTTTGCAGGGTTGGGGTCCTGCGCTGACAGTTGGAGTTGTTTTTTTTTTGGGCACTTTGCGGTGTTCAGGTACTACACCTGCGAGTGGACCTGCAGTTGTGTTGTTTGTCGTGTCTGGCGAGGTTAAGATCTGGCACCTGTTCCATGCCCAATTGTTTTATTGTAGAATTTTGTTGGTACTTCAGTGTTGACATGATACAAAATGGTGGCATAAGAAATAATTGGACAACTACATGTGTAATTACAATATACGTTGTCTTTTTGTTAAAATAAAACATGTGCAAAACACACTTTATTAACCATATATGATGAAATGTGCCCATATCACAATACAACTTACTTATCCTCTACAAAGACTGGTGTGACCATGATACAATTTGTCTTGTACTTGAGATATGATATGTACACCAAAGATACTGCAAAATTATATTTCCATGTTTGGAAGCATATTTGGATACTTTGCCACAAAAACCCAAAATCATTTAGCTATGGCCATGCAATTTCTTAATATTTTGTGGCTTGTAATATATTTTGGGCAGGGAAAAAATTTATATATTTACAACCATGGATGGAGAAAAGTAAAGGTTCATGTTTCTAATTATATTTTATTCTATTCGTTAATTCTCATTTACTGTATGTACATATTACTTGTTCTTCATTGCATACCAGCTTCCATTCATGTTCATTGTGTTTTGTGCATTCCCACATTCAAACAAACATAATAGCTGGAGAAAACGAAGGAGTCTTAACTGCAATGGTGGAAGAGGAGATACAAAGGTACATGCTTGTGTTATTATTTCATATTCCATTGTTTTGTATTTTATTTATTGTCTGTATATGTGTTCACCTAGTTTATTTTATGTAGATATTGTGTACCTTCCTACATAATAACTTATCTTCATGTCCTTTGTATTTTCTGTGACGCTACATTGAACAAATTTGAAGTCTGTTTATTTTTTTACATGTCTTCCTGCGTACTAACTTCCTTCACATCCATTGTATTTTTACCTGCATTGCTACATTTAAACAAACTTGTTGGAGAGGATGATGGATTCTTTGGTGCGAATGTGGAGGAGTTACAAAGGTGCATACATGTACTCTTATTTCATATTCCAGTGTTTAGTATTTCATTTATTGTCTGTGTATTTGTTCTACTTGTTATATTGCTTTGCACCTTCTTTACTATATGTATATACTACGTGTCTTTTTGCTTATTCTCATGTGAATTGTATTCTCTTTATTGTTACATTGAAATAAATAGAACTGTATTTATTTATTTTACATGTCTTTCTACATACTAACTTGCCTTCATGTCCACTATATGTTCGATGTTGCTACCTTAAAAGAAACAGATTGGTTGGAAAGGAAGATGAATTCTTATATGCGACAACAGAGGGGTCTGTGGTACAGTCTTCGAAAAGGTATACCAACTGTGCTAGTAAATTAAAGATACAAAACGGGTGGAGGAACCCAACACTGGACTAGAAAATGATGATTTGGCAACAATGGGCCTTTGTGCCCTCCCCATTTCTAAATTTTCCATTTTTTTATTATCCCTTTTGCTTTCTGATTTATCTGCTTAGTCGTCTTTCTGAAAATGCCTTGGTGCACGGGTTGGAGGACTCACAGGTTCACATTTATGGTCATGCTTCTACCTTATTCCATACTTAACCACTTTGTCTATTGCGGGTGTCAGGATGGCGGGTTCAAGATTTCCCTCTGGCTTCAGAGGTTATGCGATATACAGATTGGTCATCGTACCCAGCCATCACACCCTATTTATCGTTACACATTTTTCCAGTTAAAAAATCTGAAGCATAAAATTTGACCCTCGGGTCTTATGTTTCCTAAGTATCCCTTGACACCCTATTTCGTATTCCATCTCCTTCGACCTTGCATGTGACATTAAGAAAAATTATGGACAATATACAATGCATATTCTTGTTTAGTCCTTTTGATGTTCATCTACACATGCTTGCATCAGAAAAAGTTGGACTAGTGACATGGCCATGAGTAGTCAATCATCCCAAACATCAATAGACTGACAAGGCCAAAGGCAAAGATGCATACGTTTTGTTCCTCATATGTTTACCAAAAAAATATCCTCAGTTATTTATTCATCTATGGCATGGTGAATATGCTGATGTCATCTGCAACACATACTTTGCAGTTCATAGGAAGTATCAACAAGTGCAAGCGAGACGTCGAACATAGCACAGGTTTTGCAAACTAAGAGGACTGGTTGCAAAACTCTGGCTCCATAGTTCATCCAAACTATGCGTCTACTTGTACATTTATACCAGGAAAAAAAGAAAACAAAAATCATTCACATTACTTTTCCTGTTCAAAAAATGTCACCAGGTCTAAAATTGTAACACCCAAAATACTATCAATAGAGGGCTTGAAAAACCATTGAACTAGACAATTGTTCATCAGGGACATAATGGTCATCTATAACACCTACTTGGACAAGGCAAACAAAACTAGATCCATTATGTGTGCTGACATGAAAGACAAGGAGGCCCTGATGAAAGTCACACTGACTATTCCTACACAACTTGTCCAAAAACATGCAGAAAAGATATTGCCAGGTAATGGGATATTCATTACAAATTTTAATATATTGCCCAAAACATTATATGATCGTGGTGATTGTGATCGGATTATATCGCTCAACGAAACAAGTATTATGTAAAAAATTCCCGCTATTTGTTCAGAATATCGTTTTGTGCCAGACACAACTATCAACCAATAAGAACCATTGGCGTAGTTGTCACACTCGTGATAAAACTTGGCTTGCACCACATTCTCCATATAAAATATGGAGAGTTAGAGAATGACAAGGCAATGGTACCATTCTCCATATCTAGTTTTGTCCTTTACTTACACATGTCATTGTATCTCGGTTAAGTTATACAAATATTGCACTGTTCCATGTTGCAGCTACAATTGTTCGACACCTATTCAATTTTTTTTCATCAATGGAACAACAATTGCATAAAGGGAAATTTCCACTTATTATTTTCAAAAATATAACAAATTAAAGATATGTTAAAGAAAGGATCTTTCGCACAACCCAAGCAACATTTGTAACAGAATTGAGAGCATACATAGCACAAGATATCAAGAAAATAACTATCTCTACAACTGTTGTGCGTATATATCTACAGATTCATCCTCACTTTGCTCATACAAATCACCTTCACCAAATTTCTACAGTTTTTTTTTAGGAGTTGTATATTATATTTTTCAATATATTAACTCCTATGCCACCTTTCCAAGTTGAAGGTGTTTTGGTTGCAGAGAATGCCTACTCGACCCCCTTTGAGCCTGTATGTGCGAAATGCAACTCTCCTTCTTCTGCTTTCAGACATGATGATACAATTAATTTTCCGTAATGCAGTAAAAAATATCCATACATATATAGACATTGCCTAAATGTTGCCATCCGAACTGTGGGAAACACAACTGTACATTGTACAATTAGACAACCTCTATTGCAAGATGTGCTTCCTGGGTTAGAAGAATTGCCATATGAATCATACCTATAGAAAAAGGAAAACAATGTCTACATGTTGTGCGACTTTCGGATACATAGCAAATTTACCTTAAATGAGGACAATGTAATATTGCATATCGGCTGAAAAAAAAAATCATATCAAGCTTTGGCAGGAAACAAAAATATGTCATGTGTGTCTGTAATTTTTTTTCGACACCCATATGAATGTTCGTCGTCCGGTTGGAGGAGTCTTCACGTTTTTGGGTCCCGAATTGGACAAGTGTTTTCCAACTATATAGCCATGGTGGGATTTCTGCAATTTTTTTTGGATACCCGAATAAAATAAATAGTGGTCTCCAACTATACATTTATGGTATGGTATTTGAATTTTATCGATGCCCTAATTGAGAAAAAAAGGACTCAGCAGGGATTGAAACATTAGCTTGATATTTTCAGAACTCGCTATAGATATTAAGGAGTTCAGACATTGGAATTCGTACAGGCAGGCATGGTTGTTCATGATGAACAAGTGCATAAGATTGTTCAGTCCAGAAATGGGAAGCATGAGCGCAAAACCCATTAAAAGTATCCAACTGTAAATAAATCAGGCCCATGCTTTGAACCATTGAAATAGCTCCTCTAGGCAGAACCATCAGGCATTTCCAATAATATTGGAAATTTGGCATTGTTAAAATTGATGGTGATAGACCATGGCACTATCAGAAGAAAATGTCCATAATGATCTTGCTTAATGGTAAAATAGTAATCATAAACTTTCTTGTTCCCCATTTTGAGTTCCGGTTATAGCTAGTGTATAGTGGCAAAGCTCTGCTGGTTTTGTGATGTCTTGTGTTTGGTAGACTTATGTTCATATCCCAATGCCCGGTTATTTTCTGGTGGGAACATATGCCAGATGTAAGAGAAAACCAATGCCACGATGTGTTTTATATATATATCAAATTGTTTGATGCAAATTTCGATGCATACTTCTCTATGGAACTTTGTGGGATCTTGCTTGACGTCTTCTGTGTTCATGTGTTGCCTTCTGCTCAAATTTCAATACATTTGGTGTTTACTTGGTTCTTGGTTGGATGCTTCGTTCTGGAAAATTAATAATACAATCAGGATCTTCACATTTTTTCTATGATATTAAATACTACAGAGGACATGCTTTTCCCTTTAATATAAGCTTTGTGATGCAAATGTAGTGTGTGACTCGTTTTAGCAGTTTTCCTTGATCGATGAACTTAGCAAAATTAACCTCCTGGAATAATTTGACATAAAAGAATATATACTATGTGAATTCCAATGGAACTATCATATCAACGAGAGGACATTAAAATTCAAATACATCATTGTTATACTTGCGGTGAAGCTGATAGTACAATAACTTTACTTAAACATCCCAAAATTTATTTTCTTGTAGCTTTTTGACACTTCTCTTATGCAAACAAATCTTGGAAACTATAAGCATGGCTCGATGTATCTATTCCTTGATTGAAGAACTTATTCACATGTTTAACGCACTTCGTAGTTACTGTTAAGACCATCAATGGGGCTTTCTTACACCAATTCCCGCTTCCGAAAATTGCCATCCCCTTTCTTTTTTCCCTCTTCTTTCCCTTTCTGGTTACTTACTCATTTTTTGGAAAATGTCTAGGTGTGAGAGTTGGCGGATTCACATATTTAAATTTTCACTTACTTTTATATCACCAACTCGACTAATCGCTTCCCTGTTTCATATTGAACAAACATTTTGGATCGTGGGTTTCCGGATAAGCGGGTTCCTGGATAGGGGGGTTCAACATTGTGTTTCCATTGTTTTGCCGCCTGCAAACAAGACCCGGGCTTCCGCGATCTACAAATTAGCACTTTGAATTCCCCTTCATCTCGTTTTTAGCACTTTTCCTTGAATTGATCTCCTAGAATAATTTGAAATAAAAGAGTATATACTATGCGAAGTCCAATGGAACTATCATATCAATGATAGGACATTAAAATTCAAATTCATTGTTGTTATACTTGCGGTGAAGCTGACAATACAATAACTTTACTTAGACATCCCAAAATTGATTTTCTTGTAGCTTTTCAACGCTTCTCTTATACAAACAGATCTTGGAAACTATAAGCATGGCTCGTTGTATCTATTCCTTGATTGAAGAACCTGTTCACATGTTTAACGCACTTCATAGTTACTGTTAAGACCATCAATGGGGCTTTCTTACACCAATTCCCACTTCTGAAAATTGTCACCCCCTTTCTTTTTTCCCTCTGCTTTCCCTTTCTGGTTACTTACTCATTTTTCGGAAAATGTCTAGGTGCGAGAGTTGGTAGGTTCACGTCTTTAGATTTCCACTTAATTTTATATCACCAGCCCGGCCGACTGCTTCCTCGTTTCATATTGAACAAAAAATTTGGATCGCAGGTTCCCGGATATGTGGGTTTAACATTGCGCGTTTCCATTGTTCCATTGCCTGCAAACAGTACCCAAACTTCCACGATCTACAAATTAACAAACAAATTCCCCTTCATATCGTTTTATCACTTTTCCTTGATCGTTGAACTTAGCAAAATCAATCTCCTAGAATAATTTGAAATAAAAGAGTATATACTATGCGAAGTCCAATGGAACTATCATATCAACAAGAGGACATTAAAATTCAAATTCATCGTTGTTATACTTGCGATGAAGCTGATTGTACAATAACTTTACTTAAACATCCCAAAACTGATTTTCTTGTAGCTTTTCCATGCTTCTCTGATACAAACAAATCCTGGAAACTATAAGCATGGTTCACTATATCTATTCCTTGATTGCTTCCCCGTTTCATATTGAATAAATTTTTTGGATCGCAGGTTCCTGGATAGGCGAGTTCTTGGATAGGCAGGTTCAAAATTATGTTTCCATTGTTCCGTCGCTTGCAAACAACACCTAGATTTCTGCGATCTACAAATTAGCAAACAAATTCCCCTTTATCTTGTTTTCTTTCACTTTTTGTTTACTTGGTCCTTTTTTCGAATGTCTCATGCTTTTATATACAACACCCGAGGTTTCGTAATATACAAATTGACCCTCGAAATCCGTCATTGTCTCATGTTACATGTTATGCATTTTGAATTCAACAGTTGGGGTAGATACAATTTGACCATCAGGCCCTCACGTCTCCTGAGTAGAGTTTGTGGCCATGTTTTCAAGCTTGTCAATATTCCTTGTTCCGAGTATGTCTAATTTTTTTATATCACGAGTCTGACCAATCGCTTTTCCATTGCATACTTGGCCACTATTACCATCGTCCGTTCGTGGCCAGACTTGCTCAACATTGCTCTTCCATTGTTCTGCTACGTACAAACAACACCCAAAATTTCGGGATATACAAGTTGACGGCCTAAATATGTCACTGTGAAATATAATTTGACCATTAGCCACTCACGTATCATGAGTATATCTTGTGACCCTATTTTTGAAGTATGCCCATCCGCTTTTCATACTTGGCCATTTCTTGGAATTTGTTTCGTGGGTTGGTAGGTGGATGAAATGTACAATGCTTAGTCACTCTTTGCCAACCCCACCACCTTCATAATTCTTTCTAGATATGAAATTATTAATCTTAAATGCTAGTAGTTCATCGTGTAGGAACCGTTAAGATTTTCATTAATGTCCAGAAGGCTGGAGAATATTTTTCATTAATATGAATTAAACCAATATTTTTGGAGAAGAGTGTTATCCTTTCCAACTATTAATTTCAAACATGATGCAATCTCTTTTGTGCATCCGTCGGTTGGCGCCTTTACGAAATCTCTAATTCTTAATCACTCTTCACCGTCACCATCAACTTCCCACCTTTTTCTAAATATGCAATTAGTAAGCTTTAATGGTAACAACTCATTATGCATAAACCCTGGAGATTGTCATTGATCAGTGAAAGGCTCGAGGAGATCTTCCATTGATACACATTAAACTGAGATTTGTGGAGGGTTATATTATCTCTTTCCAATTTTCATTCAAACATCATCTGGAGAAAACATAAATTCTCATTAACTTATCACAATAGTTCCACAATAGTTCTATCTAAATACAGTAAACACCTTCGGGCATGATGGCCAAAGGTTCCAATATTCTAGTCCATATTCTTACTACTCATCTCCCTCTACCAAGGAGAAAAAAAAGAGATGGTCCCTTAGTGCACTGAGAGATATATTTCAAGCCAAAGAATTCCAAGGCAACCCTGCCTGCTCAGACAACCTTCCCTCTTGTATTGATTGCTAGTGCAAAGGTTGATGCGATGGATTTTGAGCTAGAAGAAGATGATCTGATGGACGATGATACAACAATGGATGATGGCAATGCAGAGACTGTTCCCACTACTGCGCCCAAATTTAAATCAACTATAACGGGCGACACTTCCCAGCTCAGTGATGGCGGTCTCGACAACACCAAAAGAAGGTGTTTCAGAAAAGAAACTGACGCTGAACGCAATAGCCTCTTTGCAGCTCGAAAGTAGGAATTCCTGAGGTCCAAATTAGTCCATTCTAGGCAGAAGTATTTCACTGTAAGGAAATTATCTATTGATTCTCCCAGAGATATATTTCAAGTCAAAAAATTATTCAATTGTGGGACCACTGTCTTGTTCTTTGGATATACAATTAACATCTTAGGGAATGAGGACCAGAACTCCCGCTGGTGCAAGGAATATTCCTACTAGTCATCTCCTTCTGCCCAGAATGGACTAATTTGGGTCTCTGGAATTGCTCGTGCAACCTGTGTCCTTGAATTTTTCGACTTTGAGGAGGTGGTTTCTTGGTGTGTCCTAACTTTTAGTTTTGGGCTATTATGTTTTCCCTGCAACATTTTTCATCTTCTTCCTCAAGGGAAACTTATGATAGCTATCAATTTTACTGCAGGAATGTTGTTCATCTGCTTCAAGCCAAGGATTTATTCCACTACATAACCACTCTCATGTTTCTTTTTCACCTCAGGTCTTCCGCAAAATATTGAGATCGGGGCACCGAACATTGATCCGCCAAGGAGAAGACTGCAAGGATTTCCTAAAAAAAAGCATGGTAATCAGTTTTGTATGTAGATTGAAGAGAAACTCATTGGCTCCTGCGTGTTGCAGATCATGTGCCTGTGTTTATGAAAAATATGTTCAGTGTTTTGGCCCAAATAACTCGGTCCAATTTCTATGGATAGATATACAGTTCTCAATATTCTTTGTTTTTAATGGATTTACTATTAAAAAAATTTCCTTGGAGTCTTGGTTCCTGCTTCTTTTATGAATTTAACATCTATTCTCATTGGCATGGTTCAATAGTCTCGTAGTTCTTCGATATTGTATTTTCTTAGGTAATTTGTTCTAAAATGGAGCATTTAACAATTATATGACAATGCATTGTGTCGATCCATTAGGATTTTATGGAAACAAAAATGAATTTAAAACAGTTTCAAACCATCGTCCAATTCTATTCACAATGCAGATAGAACATAGCAAGACCAAATCACAATGTTGCAGCAAGATCGCCATTCTTGTTTCTAAACATGCAATTATTAAGCTTTAATGCTAACAACCCATCATGAAAGAAGTTTAATACTTAAGTTAATATGTTAAAGTCATGAAATAATGTATCAGGAACACAATTACTCCCACAAGTTGCAATAAAATCTAATCTTCAACAAAACATTTCTTGACAATTATTAGAAAATGATGGTTTTGCAACAATGGGGCTTGTTTGAAACCAATTATTACTTATGAAAATTGCCCTCTACCTTTCTATTTTCCCACTTTTTTACCCCCTATAGTTTCTCTTTCGGCTTACTTAGTTGTTTTTTTGAAAATGTCTTGCTGCGCGGGTTGGCAGATTCACGCATTCACATTTTCATCCATGATTTTATATGGCGATTCCAACCGAGCACTTCCCCTTTATCTAACTTGCACTTTCCATTGTTCTAGGACTTGCAAACAACACTCTAGCTTTTGCGATATGCACATTTACTTCTAGACTCCCACATCATCTCCTCTTTCGTGTTACACATTTTGCACTGAAATCTTCCGATATATACAATTTGACAATCGAGGCCTTACGCCTCCTTGGGAACCCTTGTCACCCTATTTTGAAGCCCATCCAACCACTTTCAACACTTGACCATTTCTTGACATCTCTTTTGTGGATAGTCGAGTTCGCAGGTTCAAAAAATTTCCAATATCTAGTTGTTGTTTCCTGTGCCCACTACCTTCAGATTTCTTTCCAAGTATATGAAATATGTAAACAACTTCTCCAGAAACATACAGGAAAATATCTTGCTAGGAAATGGAATATCTTTGCAGATTTGAATATATTGGACCTTTTTTCCCTCTTCTATATTTAACCAAATTCTCGTTTCTTTTTCCCCTCTACTCTCTCTTTCTCATTACTTAGTCGTTTTTCCGAAAATGTCTCAATGCACGTGTTGGATGACTCACGGGTTCACTTTTTCACTCGTGATTTTATATCACGACTCTGACCGAATACTACCCATTCGATTCCTAACCACTTTTCATATCGTGGATTCTCGGGCAGGCGGGCTCTATATTGCACTTCCATTATTTTGTGACCTGCAAACAACACCCGGATTCTTGGTCTAGCTGTGCAGGTTGGCGGAGTCACGAGTTCACATTTGCACTCGTGCTTTTATATCGCGACTCCGACTGACCGCTTCCCCATTCCATACCCAACCACTTCTCCGACCGCGGATTCCCGGGTAGGCAGGCTCTAGATTGCATTTCTATTGTTCCGTGACTTGCAAACAACACCTTGTTTTCTTCGATATACAAATTTACAACTAGACTCACATCATACCATCTTTTGTATTACAGTCTACCTATCATCCCCTCTTTCGTGGTACACATTTTGCACTGAAAACTTCTGAGACATACAATTTGACCGTCGGGTCCTCACGTCTTCTGTGGAACTATTGTCACCCCATTTTGAAGCATGTTCATCTGCTTTCCATACTTCGTCATTTCTTCTAATTTATTTCATGGATCATCGGGTTGGTGGGTTCAAGAAATATCCTATTCCTAATCATTGTTTCCTGTGCCTATGCCCTTTGCAATTATCAATTAGCAACTATATATAAGATCTTATTTCTAAGTATGCAATTAGCAAGCATTAATGCTAAACCAGGATTTGAGGAGATCTCCCATTAATACGCATAAAACCAATATTTTCGGATGGTTATATTATCCCTTCTAAGTGTTAATTTCAAACATCATGGAATGTCATTTGCGCATCATCGGGTTGGACCGTTCATGAAATATTCAATCCTCAATTCCAAAACGAGTCTGCCCAACCATTTCCCTATTCCATACTTAGCCACTTTCTAGAAATTCCGCAAATATACAAACTGATCGCTCAACTGCCCCATCATGCTCTCCTCCCTTTGACACATTTTGCAGTAAAAAGTTTCGAGACATAAAATTTGACTGTCGGACACTCATCTCTCCTGAGTATCCCCCATAACCCTATTTTGAATTCCGTTCGACTGCTTTTCAAACCTTGCCATTCCTTCCTTGCTCTTCCCCATCTTCGTCACCTTCTCACTTGTCTATA
>ML851957.1:30792-43736 GCA_009831015.1 Picea engelmannii
TGTTTTATGAAGACATAAGTTGCATACACACAGACTGAATTGTTGTTTGCATAAATGAAAGGTTGTTTGCATACACATTAAGGAAAGGGGTCATAAGAAGAAGGCTTTAAGCATGACAAAGGGGATGGTTACTCAAAGGAAACAAATTAAGGGAGTTATAAGTCAAATGAACACATTTTCTTAGAAAAAAAACCATTTTCTATGATGATTACAAAGAAGAGGGAAAGTACAAAGGTACAAATAAAACAACACCTTCATCTATGATCGCTGTACAAATGCATTTTTTAAAAAAAATGATAAAACCCTTGTCTAAGTTTCCTCCACAACGATTTTTCTCCCTTCCTAAAAAGTGTTGAGGCTTAAACTCTTTTCATGTGCCGTGTCTCACTTGGACACTCCCCAGACTCAAACCACTGACACACTCCTGTGTATACTTATCTCCATTCAAACGTATGCTATGTTTCAAACACACCAGTGCCATACGAAATCCAAAATCCCCCTAATTTCGTTCCTTCCTTTGCTTACCTAGCCCGAAATTTCTGTTAGACAGTTGAAAATCGAATTGTATGTTGACAATTTCACTGTCAACATACAATATTCTCGCCCTGTGAAAAAAACATGGCAGTTGGAAGGGAATGCGTGGAGAGTAAAGGCAAAGAGAATGTGTTCAAGAAGGAGTCGGCCAGTGAAAGGTAAGTCGAACTCAGCAATTGTTAAAACTAAGTGCAAAATTCGACTTCCTAAGATGTGTATTGAGAACATAAATAATTCACTGAACATAGGTCAATTTTGAAAGCTGGGTTTCAACACAAGAAGGCATAGAAGTTCTGAGCAAATTATAGGTATGCCTCGTTCATTAAATTTGTAAAACAGAGAATAGTTCGGGGATAAAAATTTGATAAAAAAATTCTTTGTATTAACAGAAATCTTAGACAGAGGAAGAAATTATAGAATTGGACAGACTCTGTAAGACTTGGAAGCTTGTGAAACTTTTGAACAAGTATAGACCTTCTCTTCAGCAGTGAATTTTTTTTTCTTTTTCTTAAAAATTGAAAGGATGGTGTCTAGATATGAACCAGAAAAATTTGATCCATCAGCAATTCATAAGGACTGTATACAAATTCTTGAGAAAAAACAGTGGATAGCTTTCTTTGAGAAATTTGATGGATTTTATGAGGAAGTTGCTTTAGAATTTGCTCATTCATTTGATGGGGAAAGGGCCACTGTTGGAAACCTCACTATGAGAATCTCTGAAGATATAATTGCACAGGTCACTGGATTACCTCAAACAGGAGAAAGATATTTCAAAACTAAGAATTTTAAAGATAAATCATGGGCATCTTTTATTTCCAGATCTAGGGTGGTAGCAGTTAATTGGAAGAAGGGAATCCTGAGGAGTTGGTTGATTCATCCTTGGTATGAATTAGCCTATCTCATACAGAAGTTTATAACTTGTGAAGGAAGATTTAGCATTATCTACCTATATCACATCAAGCTACTACAACATTTAAAAGGTGACTGTGAAATTAACATGCCCTACTTTCTACTGCAAAGCCTTTCTAAGATGGCTAAGGCTGTCCAAAAACAAGGGAGGAATATAGAAAATAGTCTATATCATTGCGGATTCATTAAAATAATCATCATACATGAACTACAGAAGAAAAACTTGACTTGACAATAGTTTATCATTGGAAATGGTTTTGAAACAGTAAAAGAGGAAGAAAAAGAAGAACAAATCTTGGTTGTGACCGATGATGAGGAAGAAATACAGAACCCCAAGGAAACAAGCTCAAAACAACCTATGGGGAGGAGAAGAACAAGAATCATGGTGAAAAGGGAGAAAGAATTCGAGGAAAAAGACAAGATTTTCACCACATATGAAAGGAAATCAAGAAAACACCAACAAGTTCAAAAAGGAAAAAATACAAGAAAGTGATGATGAAGCACAACAAGCACAGTATGCACATATTCAGACTCTAGAGGCACAATCATTGGAAAATGATGATTTTGAAGGACAAGAAACTTCCACATATGAGCGAATGAGAAAAGATGTGGAACAATTAATTAAAGATATGAAAGATTAAACTCAAACTCCACAAACAATAGAACAAATAAAAGAAGTAACTGGTGGGTCCACATTAGAACTTGATAAGAAAAGCAAGAAAATAAAGAAAATGAAGAGAAAGATCAAGGAAATTGAAGTCCTGGAAAGGTACATAAAAACAAAGAATGAAATTTTAAGGACTCAAATCCATAAAACATAGGAAGAGAATGAAACCTTGAAGAAAAAGAATAAGAAGCTTCAAAATCAAAACAAATTAATCTCCAAACAGGCCTATAAATGGTTTCAACAGAAGAAGGCATATAAAGAAAAATATCAAAGAATGAAAGCTCTTCATACAGCTCAGGTTAATGTGGAGACATTATTGCAGGAAGCAAAGGAGGCAGAAGATCATTGACAGAGGTTCAAGAACAATTTGCTTTTGTGCATGAGGACATGCAAAGTCTTCCTCTTGGAGGAGATGTTGAGTACATTTTTATGCTTCTTTTCACTCTATAAACTATACTTTTGCCTCCAAAACCATCCATTTTGCCTCCATATCATTCCATATTTTCCATAAAAATAGTTTATGCAAGGTACATTTATCATTCTTTAGCTTAAGAAATGAATTTTTGAATTTTTGGCATTAAAATTAAAAATTTATCATAAATAACAGGATTTGACTAAATCCCATAATTGCTCCTAGGTTCATGTACTTGCAGGATAGCTGGGAGAAATCTAAGACTTGGGTCATGATCCTTGATGTACAAGGATGGATGATTACCTATCATCTTCGATATCTAAGCTTTCCAGGTGTCTGGTCAATGCTGGTCAAACAGGGCCACTTCAGCAGAAAATACCCTGTTTTAGCATAAAATCATGGACAATTTTAGATTTTCTTGGGATTTGTTCATATTTTATGGATCTGAAGGGGGTATTCGACCTTCCTAGCATATTTTATGGATTTGATCATGATCTTTAGGATATTTATTAGCATTATTAGTTTCAAAACTCTTGTATAAATACTCTAAGACATAGACTAGTATGACACCCCAGATGTGAATGAAGAAACTTTGGAATTTGCAATCCTGAGATCAGTTCTGCGTTTTTGTTCTTGATAATGTCTATGATATGATTATGTGAATGCTACTGGAAGTTCCTTCTTAGCTGAGATGACTCAAGTGTACAAGTGAAGCATTGGAGGGCCCCCTTTGCCAAACTAGTACACTCTTCCTTTATGTTCTTTTCAAGTAATCTTTGATATATGTTTAAGATCAGATCTTACTGTAGATGAGTGTTATTCATATCTTTGCTGTAGTTAGATGAATTCCATAGTTAAATAATGTGCTTAATGTTTCAAAGCCTTACTCATGTTGTGAATGATTTCTTGAATAAGAATTTAATGTGTGGTTTGCTTTCAGCATTAGGATGATCATAAATGCTTTTTGAGTTATTTACACTTTCAGTACTTTTGATTTAACAAGAATTGGTGATAATTTCTAATGAATGAAAGAAGACAATGAATGCATCTCTTGAATAAGAGTTTTGTCTTTCTAGCATTGATAAGCCTTTGAACTAGTTCAAATATATTTTTGAATACTTACTGTTAATACTCTTTAGGAAAACATTTGTTGATTACTGTCATGAGATCTATGAATAGGACTTCTGAACAAAAGCTTAGCATCTCTTCCATATTCAACTCTTAGAATAGGTTTTGGTTTATTCCCATTAAAGAATAAAATTTATCTCTAAATCCATACATTTTGGATGTACCTCTAAGTTTTACAAACACCGGATTGATAATCATTTTCACTCTAATTTACATCAGTAGATTGGAGCCTAACACATGGTATCGAACCATGTTTGAAGACCTGCTCCCGTTGTGGATCAGGATCGTGAAGCTGAGTTGCATCATCTCTAGTTTCTACCATTTTCATACATTTTTGGGCTGAGAGGACTGTTCCATTGCATTCAGAGCACTCATTTCAATTAGGAACATTTTTCGTTTCACTCGAAAATGTTTCTGTTTTCTTAATATATGACAATTTCAGTCAGATCCAGATGTATAAAGCCTAATTACAACCTTTTTAAAATTTTTGCAGAGTATTTTTTTTTTCTTCGGATTACTACTCCTTTGAATATGTGTATGCTCTTTTCCCCGCACTCTGTGCGATCTTGGAAAATCATAAATAGATCTAAAAGGGTGCATTTTTTGGGTAAGCTAATTGAGAACTAACCCTTGTTCTCATTGAGAAGTAAAATTGTTTTCTTGTGTGAAAAGAGTTTTTTTAGTGCACTCGCCAAGGCCATTTTCAACAACAACAACAATCCTCCTTCCAAATAATACAATATTTTTTGCTAGCTCACTTGGTTAAAAGATGCCTTATTAAGTAAGAGGTCTTGAGTTTAAGTCTATTTTTTTGTTATTTTTTTTGAAAAAATTCATGTATCCATTGTAAAGTGTATTTCACTTCAAGTATAAAAGTGAATCACTATAAGTAGATTTAATATTTTATTTTAAAATTATTTATTTTACATGCAACTTTATTTTATAAAGTAACTTCATTGTAAAAGTGATCCCCACTTCTTTCTATAAAAGTGGGTCACTTCATAAAGAAACTTATTTGTAAAAGTGAGGTTATTTGGAGGGGTATCACCACGTGGACCAACTTCTACTTGCCACATTGCTCTATGGTTATGGTTTGTATTTTTTCAAAAGGTCATAACTTTCACATCCGAAGTTCGTTTTTTTTAAACCGCATAATTTTTTGAGATCTTTCCATCCAAATCATTAGTTTCAATTTTTAAATCCATATTATCTGCATATTTAATATGGTTTCTTGCAGTGATCTTTTTCTTACCAACACCAATTATTTGCAATGGAAATCCCATATGGAGGATTTATTAAGAAGTAAATGCATGTACCATATTACCTTGGGAAAGGAAAAAGAACCCAATGATGATGAAAAGAAAGTCAAATGGGCTAATAGGAATGTCAAAGCACATGAACTAATCAGAATGTCCATCTCTCTTGATTTAAGGTTCCACCTTCAATAAATTGATGACCTCGATGAAGATTTGGAAAAACTTGAATATGTGTTTGGTAAACACAATATTATTCGAGCACATCAGTTAGAAAATCAGATATTGACTTTGAGTCCAAATGATTTTTCTTGCATTGAAGACTATCTTTCTAAGTTTAAAAAACTTAGAATTTTATGTGAAGAGTGTATCATAAAGTTAGAGGAAGAGTGTTGCATCTATATTATTCTTTCTAAGCTAGGTAGTGCATGTTATTTGTTTGTACCTACCTTCTATGCCATGAGAGAGACTCTAAGCTTATCAAAAACCCACTCTTGAGTCCTTCTGTGATTCTTTGATTGGAGATAAAGATAATCTTGTACAACTTGGAGTGATCAGCACTGCATGTACCTCCAACAAAGACTTAGTAGCCTAGTAGAAAGCTAAACACAAGAATCCTAAGAAGCAACATTATCGCTATAACAACAAGCAAAACAAAGGTCCCAAACCCACAGAAAAATCTAAAAATAAGAAGACCGACAGACATTGCAACTTTTGTGGGAAAGATGGTCATGATGAGTCCAAATGTTTCAAGAATATGGAAACAAAAATGAAGAAGCACAACATCAATATTGATTCTACTTCTTCTTCTTATTCTCATGGACATGCACTTTCTGTTTCTAGTTTCTCCTTCAATGCAACTTCTACTTCTTATTCTGATGAGTGACTTATTGATTTTGGAGCATCTTATCATATGGATAAGGAGAAATCCATATTTTCTCCTCTACATGAATGTAACACCAAGAAAATATTTGTTGGTGATGATAGATCTCTTAGTGTTGTAGGATCCAGAACAGTTCAGGTAGATAATGGTAATTTCAATGATCTATTATGTGTTCCAAGTATTTCCTGTAACCTTCTATCAATATATCAAATCACTCATTCAGGTGAAGGTAAAACCAGATTGTTTTCACCTCACCAATTTGTAATCAAGGATCTAAAATATCCTCAGCATCTTCTTGCAATTGGAAATGTTGATGATATTACTAGGTTGTACAAGTTTGACAACTTTGGGTCATCATATTTTCCATCAGTTTTTTTTACTTATAGCGATGACTTGAGAAACATTTGTCATGAGTGGTTTGGTCATATAAACTATCGTTCATTGCAAAAAATCTATTATCAATAGATGGTGATTGGTCTTCCTCTTGTTTCATGTAGAGATGGTGTTTGTGACGGTTTTTTTCTCGGCAAACATCATCATGACATTTTTGAAAAACGTGCCTCTCAACATGCCTCAATCCCTTTACAACTTGTTCACATTGAATTGTGTGGTCCATTTTCTTCTCCTTCTTTTTCTGGATGCAAGTATTTATTAACTTTCATTGATGACTTTTCCAGACGTACTTGGGTTTACTTCTTAAAACTTCAGAGATTTTTTTTGACAAGTTTCTGTCCTACAAAGCCCTTGTAGAAAAGCAATTTGGACATCAAATTCAAAGGTTAAGAACATATAATGGAGGTGAATATGTGAAAAATAATTTTACAAATTACTACACTACATAGGACATCCAAATGCAACACACTATTATGTATACACCACAAAAAAATGGTGTTGCTAAGAGAAAGAACCACACATTAAAATAAATGGCTAATTGTATGATCCAATCTAAGGGATTAAGTCTAAATTATTGGGAGGAAGCCATCAACTATGCAAATTTCATAGTAAATCACACTCCCACAAAGGCTCTTAAAAATATAACACTGAAAGAAGCCTGGAATAAAGTTAGACCATATGTAAGTCACTTTCATGTATTTGGTAGTATAACAAGGGCTCATATTCCTGATGAGAAAAATAAAACATTTCAGCCTAAAAGTAAGAAGTATATATTTGTTGGTTATTCTAAAGATGTAAAAAGTTACATACTTCTTCAACCACATTGTACTGAAATTATTATTAGAAGAGGTTTTAAATTGGTTGAAAATCTCGTCCTGTGAGCCTAATTCAACAATTGTTGCTTCTTCAGTATTCAATCCATCTTTGGTGTTTGTTATAGCATCCCATAACCCAACTTAGGGACGTTACGATGTAGAATATACATAAAAATAAAAAAATTTCTAACTAAATTAATTATTTTACTATTAGTTGATTTCATGTAGCTTACATCTACGAATTTAAAACAGATTCAACTACTATCTATAACCATAAAATATATGTATCTACATCATGCTAATAATCGACATGAAATGTAGCTAAACAAATCATTACAACGACATATAAACCATTCTCATTTACACAGATTTCATGAACAACAATAACACATGTAAATAAAACAACAAGAAGATAAAACACTTATCTTTAAACAATAATTATGCTACTAGCTACTTGGGATGGATGTTCCACCCAAACATAGACTGATTGTTCCAAATATCAACAACCAATCACCCCCAATATTAGGCTAGTAATCCAAAAAAGAGGATGGTCTCTCAAATTCCACTCACAAATCCTAAAACTCACAACCCAACTTATATTCTCCTACAACTATCCTGATTTTCCACCGGTTCTCTTCCTCTTGACCTGTCCAACCCAAGGAATGCACCATTCGTTTATTAGGGATAACCCAAAGGATGTATCATCTGTTTATTAGGATTAACCCAAGGAATGTTCCATTCTTTTATCAGTGTCTCTCTAGCACAGGTAGCTAGGAATCTCTAAGCTGGGAACTCAAGGGAAATCACTGCTAGGAAAACTTTCAACAAACCAAGAACAAACACTTGTTGTTTTAGTGCAACCCACACATGATTTCACTCTTTAGGCATGAAAACCTAAATCTTCATTTTTTTGGCTCCAAATTGCTCCAATTACGCTCTATCTTTCTCTAGAATTCACCCTCCATGGCTGCATCATATTCAAACTTTGTTTCCTTCTCTCTCCTTGCTTCCCATGCACAAACTTGACTAACTAAAACTATTGTTCACACACATACAAATTTCCTCTCTTTGGATTTCCTTTATTGAATCACACTCTTCCCCAAGATGATTGTACTCAATCCCCATGCTCCCAATAACATTGGGATGTGACCACCCAAACCCACCCTCTTACATGTATTCAATGATTGACTTTGGGAACACTCAATCTGAAATTGGAAGGTTTATATACAATTAGAAAATATTAGGAAAATGGGTTGAATTAATATACATGGGTAATTCCCCCCTTGGATTGATCTTGGCCATTATCCTAGACACTACCCTCTCTTGTGGATTAATTCATCCCCCATCTCTTGTCCATGTGCCACTTAGCTATTGGCATCACATTTTATTATTAAAACATTGAAACACAATTCACATATTACATTGCTTTGGCTGTAGCCATGCCTTATATCTACATAAACATTAATTAAACTGGGGATTATAGTGGGGATGTTACACTCCCCCTCCCCTCCCCTACAATTGTGCACCATCCTCAATAAACTATATATATATATATATATGCAAATTTACATCACAATGCTTAGAAATAAAAATTCTACAATTTAACAGCTCCAACAACAACTCCAACCAGAATTTCACGTTCGTCTCAACTTGTTGACCCAAGGAATGCACCATTTGTTTATCAAGGATAACCCAAGGGATGTACCATATGTTTATAAAGGCTAACCAAAGGAATGAGCCATTCTTTTATCAAGGCCCCCAACATAGTTGGCTAAGACTTGAAGATGTGGTTCCAGAATTTTAGTTGCTCAAAATGGAGTCTTGCATTATGTTTTCTTCAAAACTGTCAAAACTTTGTGGCTATTTTTCCCACTTGTTTTATTCATGCTCCCATGTAGCACATTCAAGACCATAATAGTTCCATTTAACCTTTACCAACCCTATGGATTTCTTCCTAAGTACTTTGACTTTCCGGTCCAAGATGCGTACTAGTTCCACCCGAAAATCCCGTTCGTGCTCCACCTAGATCAAATTGGAATCAATTATGTGGTTGAGATCAGGAACATATTTATTTAAAAATGACACATGAAATACATTATTCACTCTCATGGATGGAAGAAATGCTAACATATATGTAACTAGCCCTATCGTTTCTAATATTTCAAAAGGCCCACAATATCTTGCTTCCAACTTCGGGCAACTTCCTAATCTTAGAGAGCTTATCTTTGCCTTCACTTTCAAAAACACATGTTATACCACTTTAAAATATATGAAAAATTTATTCCTATCCGCATAACGTTTATGCCTATCCTGGGAAGATTTTAAATTCTTCTTTATCTTTCCCATCTTATCTTCCATTTCTTTTAATAATTTAGGTCCAACAACTACAATGTCTGTTGGATTATCCCAACTTACTAGAGTGTTACATTTTATTCCATACAATGCTTCAAATGGACTCATTTTCAATGAGGCCTGATACCCATTGTTGTAGGAAAATTCAACTAAATGAATATAATATTCCCACTTTGATGGCTGATCCATCGCATACATTCTAAGTATGTCCTCAATTATCTTGTTGGTCCTTTATGTTTTCCCATCTAACTCTAGATGATATGTTGTACTAAGTTTTAAATTTGTTCCAAATCCCTTGAACAAACCTTTCCAAAAATTGGATGTAAACTTTGGATATTTATCTGAAACTATTGCTTTAGGTACCCCATGTAGCCTAACAACTTCTTTCATGTAGATATCTGCAATATTTGTTTCCTTGTGGGTAGTCTTTATCGAAATAAAATGTGTTTCTTTACTAAATTTATCCACCACCACCATGATGTAATTATGTTGCTTCATTGTTCTAGGAATCTTAGTAATAAAATCAATTGTAACTGCTTCCCACTTCTCTTTCGAAATGGAAAATGGTTGTAGAAAAATTGTTGGGTGTCTATTTTCTTTCTTTAATGTTTTGCACTCTAGACATTTGTCTATGTAATTAGCCACTTATTTCTTCATTCCTGACCAAAAATATTGGCTTCTTATCACTACAATTGTTTTCTGATATCTTGGGTGCTCGACATATGGCACACTTTGCATCTCCTTCAACACTAAATTTTTCATCTCACTGGAATTAGGAACATATACATTTCCTTTATACATAATAATTCCATCTTATTTCAACTCATAAAAATTAAATTTCTTTTGAAAATCACCTTGTTGTAGTGCTTCTTTTATTTTCACATAGTGATTATCTGAATTTTCCACTGCAATAGTTTTTCCTTTCATATATTTCATGTAAATGTTGATGGATGCAATATGCACTTCATGAGCTCTCCTTATTTTCCTTGCCCTTTATTTGCTTAATTTCGAAGTCATATTCATTCATAAATTACAAGCATCTAGTTTTCCTAGCATTTAGTGTTGGCTATCCAAACAAATGCTTCAGATGTCCTTAGCTCAAATTTTTTACCTATAAGGTAATGCCTCCACATTTTCAATGCATGTATAATCACTACTAACTCCAAGTCATGTGTAGCACAATTCCTCTCATGTTATTTTAATTTCCTAGACTCATAGCATACCACATGGTCCCTTTGTCTAAGAACTCCACCAAGTCCTTCCTTGCATGCATCGGTGCACACAATAAAATCTTTGTTTTGATATGCAATCTTGAATATTGGTGCACTTGTCAATATTTTATTCAACGGTTGAGAACTCTCTTCACACTTGGAAGTGCATTCAAATTTCACTCCCTTCTTTTTCAAAGAAGTGATTGGACTTGCAATCCTTGAGAACCCTTTTATGAATCTCCGGTAATAACTGGAAAGACCCATGAATGATCTAACCTCTATCACATTATTTGGTGTTGGTCATCCTCTAATTGCCTCTATCTTCTCAGGATCAACTTCTATCTATGTTTTTGCTATTATAGGCCCCAAGTGGTGAATATTCTTTTGATAAAAGATGCACTTACTTATCTTAGAATACAATCTATGATCCCTTAAAACTTGAAAAACCATTCTTAAATGCTCCTCATGTTCCTCCTTTGATTTAGAGTAGACGAGGATATCATCTAGGAAAAAAATTACAAACTTTTCTAGGTAATCCTTGAACACTCCATTCATCAAACACATAAAGATTGTTGGGGCATTTGAAAGCCTAAATGGTACTACCATGAATTCATAATTCCCATATCTTGTTTTTAATGTTGTCTTGCTGATGTCTTATTTCTTTATCCTTACTTGATTATAGTATGATCTCAATTCAATCTTCAAAAATATTCTCGCACCTTTCAGTTAATCAAACAAATCATCAATTCTTGGAAAATGGTACTTATTCTTTATGGTAACCTTATTAAGCCACCTGAAATCAATACACAACCTTAAGGTTCCATCCTTATTCTTCAAAAAAAGAACTAGGGATCCCCAAGGAGACACACTTGGGTGTATATACCCCGTTTTTAACAACTCTTCAAGTTGCATCTACAACTCCTTCAATTCTGGTGTACCCATTCTGTAAGGTGTCTTAGACACTGGGGCATCTCTTGGCACCAAATCAATAGATAAATCAATGTCTCTCTTTGGTGGAAATTCTGGAATTTCTCTGAAAACATATTCAAAATCCCTTAAGACCGAATGGTCTCCAATGCTTTCCATTTTATCTTTGGTTTCCTCCTCCATATGGGCTCCAAACATTTGACATCCCTTCCTAAATCTCTTCTTCAACTGCATAGTTGAAATCTTGCTAACAACTACATCTCTTGGAATGCCTTGAATCTTGCCTTGTTTCCCTCCATCATCAAGACATGTGATTGTCTTGTTGTAAAAGTCTAGGACAACATGATGTTTTTCCAACCAATCCATGCTAATTAGACAATCATATGAACCCAATGGTATGATGTTTACATCTACCTTTGCGCTAAGTCCATTCATGTCTATCGATCAATATTTAACCAACTCATTGATTTTCCTCTTAGCCCCCGTCGCTAACTAAACTAAGCAAGATTTTTTATTCTTACTTCTTTGCAAGTGAAATATTTCAATAATGTTAGCAATTATGTAACTATGGATAGCTCCATAATCAATTAAAATTGTTATGGGATGGTTATCAATCTTACCTTCCACTTTGATCATGGGAGATTGATAATCTACCTACTTGTTGTCTAAAGCTGCATAAATCCTTGGCATGCTTCCTCCCATGTATTTCATTGTTTAATCCTTCTAATTTTTTTGGAAAATCCTCATTATTTTTCCTTTGTGAGGGAAATACATATATAAGTGATTTCCCTCACATCCCCAACATTGAACAGGTTGTTGCCTTGGCATTTTCTTAAACTAATATGCATTCTTTTGCTCAATTTGGGCTTCTTGGCCTTGTTGATTTGCTTGGGAGTTATTTTCGAAAAAGGGTGTCTTAGAACCTTTCTTCTTTTGATCACTTTTCCCTTTCATCTTGTCATTCCAATCCTTTTGGAAAAATGGCCTTCCCTTTCTTTACTCATAAAAGTGTCTTTCTCTCATGTTTTCTTCCAAGGTTTTGGGGTTATCATATTGAATCTTGTCACTATAGAAGGAGGGTAAACCACTTATAAACCTTTGTATTTTTACTTTCTCATCTTTAATGAAGTCAACATATTTCAACAATTCAAAGAACTGCTTCTCATATCCCTCCATTTTAATGGTTTCCAACTTGATTCAAAGAACTATTTCATATTTCTCTCATAGTAATGCTCAGACAAATATTTCTCCTGGAAATATTCTTTGAACTACCTCCATGAGATCCTTTTCTTGAGGTTCTTGGCTTGCTTAAGTTGATCCCACCACATGGATTCCTTCCCTTGCAAGTGGTAGGTGGAAATTCTAGCTTCTACCTGAGAGGGGTAATCATGCAGTTGGAAATATTTCTTCATTTCCAACAGTCAGGCCTCAACCTCTTCACCCTTTTGGTGTTCACCATT
>ML851958.1:14334-26509 GCA_009831015.1 Picea engelmannii
ACCCACTGAAGCTAATGTGAGCCTTCATAAAGTGTGTAGGGTAAAATAAAGAGATCTAAGAAATTAATTCATTTAGGTGGTTGTAAATTTGAAAAGAAGAAATTAATTAGTTAACTAATGGGAGTTTAAAAGAAAAAAAAAATATATATATATCTATATTATGAATTTAAAAAAATATAATGAAAAAGATGCTTAGCGCCTTTACCTTATTGAGTTTTCAAAAAAAATATAAAAAATAAAATAAAAGGGGGGAAAACTTAAAAGAAATATGATTTAGGGTTTTTGAGGAAAAACCTAATGGGATTAGGTCAAAAGGAGGATAAACGAAAGGAGATAGGAAAGAAAATAAAAAGGGGGATTGAGCTATTAGGTATTGTTATGCTGCCAGACTTGGGACTGGACTGATTGCTTGTAGGAGTTGGGGATTTTCTCAGCTGACTTGAGTGGTAGCTCAGCCTTGGAGGTGAGCTGGGAAGCTAGGCTACTGTCTATTTTGTGTGTGGCCCCTTTGCGGCTCGGGGGGCTGAGGGGCAAGTAGAGTACCCCTAGCGTTTGGATGGGAGGTACCGGTGAGTCCTCTATGGTCGGCAAGTAGGAGCAGGAGCGACAGGAGCACATGAATCAATTGCTGCAAGCAATAAGGGCACAGGTATGGCATTCGTATTTGGGCGTTATAAATCTCTGGGCGTTTTTACCTTGTTGCGGGTGTTTATAAACTGTAGTTTAATGGTTATTGTGCAAATTTGTAGTTTCAGTTATGGTGTGAATCGTGTGTATAAACTATAGTTTTAAATGGTTATTGGGGTAAACTTGTAGCTTCAATGGTTGTAGTATAAACTTAGTTTTTAACTGGGTAGTTTACCTATTATTGATTGTTCTGAACTGAGGAATTTTTATAAATCACTGCTTTGGACGGAGTAAAATTTTATCTACGGTTCGGGACTGAGTAAAAATTTGCTTATTTATCGTTGTTCTAGCATGTATGCCGTGTTGACTGTGAAAATTTTATTGGAGGTGCGGGACAGTGTAA
This sequence comes from Picea engelmannii, assembly GCA_009831015.1. Classification (NCBI taxonomy): domain Eukaryota; kingdom Viridiplantae; phylum Streptophyta; class Pinopsida; order Pinales; family Pinaceae; genus Picea; species Picea engelmannii. Next base: position 15,365 of record ML851958.1, read on the forward strand.
TTCGTCCAAATCATTGTGCAGAACTTTTTCGTGTGACTGTGGGCGTGCTTTTATTACCAGGGTTTGTACTGCCGTGGGTTCTTGGTACTAGTGTGGGCATGTCTTGTTTTACCAGGGTTTTCTTTTATTTCTGCCATGAGCGTATTCTTTAAATGAATGGGGGTGTTTCTGTTATGGGCTTTTTGTGTTCTTAGTTGCTGTAAAATTCATTGTGAAACTTGCTGTCTTTCTCCGTAAGAATACCATCCTCTCATTGTCCATTTCGGGCCAGCATTCTTTCATGGCAGTATCAATTATAAGTTTTTCTGAGATTCGTTTTGAATTGCGTTGCGGATGTGATAACAATTCACTGGCGAATGCTTGGGTGTGGCTGTATGGCCGCCTTCTTCTGCCAACAGCGCTCGAATCGAACCTTCTCCCTGTTGTGAATTTAAAGCATGTATCTTTGTCCTCTGTCTTTATTTAGATAATGAAGTTTTCCAATTCGTTCCAAATGGGGGTATTGCCCTTGGCGAATGCATTTAGCTCGCCTACTGTTGGCATTACCAGAACATCCTTATCGCATTGGAATCACTCGATCACTTGATATAATTACCCGTCCATGGAATCATTCTTCAACGCATTTAATTCATGATCAGTTACGAGCATCGCATCTTCCTGGAAAACAGGGATTGTGACTTCCAGACTCCATTGGTGTGGAAAAACTGAATTTCTATATGGTTAGTTCTTTTAGCTTAATTGATAAGTGAATAATTTTTATTTCTGAATTTATAAATATAATTTAAACCCCCAAAAAAATTAGAATTTCATATATATATATACATATGTCATCGTATTCCCAAAATTGTAATTTAGGTCAACAAATAAAACAAGAACATAAAACAGACAACGAAACCTCTGCTGTGAATGAACCGAAGTTTCTGAGTTTGTTATCAAGTTGCTTCTGTAAATTTCACATGCCTTGTGGCGGATGTAGACACTTGAATGAACTTAAATGAGTTTAAGCTGACTGTATGCCATTTTAAAATTTATTTTGTAGAGACAGACAACAAAACCTCTTGAACTTATCAATAACTAAAAGACAGCTATTAATAGTAAATGTCTGAAGCCACGTAAAGGAAATGCCTAAAATTATTAAGATATTCAAGTGGATATGCTGTCCTTATCTTAACTACATAAGATATTCGAGTAGATATGTTGTCCCTATCTTATCTACGCAACCGAAATTTGCAGGCTCACTTCCCGCGTGCATGTCTCTGCTTATATCTGTTTTAATTTAATGACGGCATATTGAGCACCATATTTTTCTTATTTGGTTCTTCCGAGCAGCTTGTCTTGAATTTAAATATTTTTGGTGTCTCTTCATACACTTCCACCTGTACAACTCTATCCTTCCTCTCAGTAATAATGGCCCATCTCCAACTTTTCCATGTTCTTTTCTATTCATTTCAGTTCCAGATTTATCTAGGAAATATTGGACATGCTATTTTGGCTTGTTTGAGTAGTATATTTTTACTTTCAACATATATTTATCATGTCAAATGAAAACGTGTGATAATGTTTCAAGGATTTTTCTTTATCAATTTTTATGGAGAAGGATTGTGTATCCCACAAATAAGGGAATCATATACATTAATTTAGTATGTATTGATTTGGGAATCTTATACATTAATTGATTTGGTATCTGTATTATTGTTATATATTAGCCATGTTAAAAATTACTAACTATTGCATCTACATCATAAACCTTGCATTAGTAGTGATTCGATTTTTAATTGAAATTATGAGTAATTAAATATTCATATTATAATTTATTATAAATATATTAATTTATAAAAAAAAAAAAGGAAAAAGAAAAAAAAGGCTTTATAATAAAATTTCGGTAATGATGCTTTAGTTTAGCTAATATAGTTTAAGTCACTACAGTTGCACAGCCCCTATGATGTCTACTGTCATTTAAGGTAATGTTATGACAATTTAGTCACTTTAGTGGCAAGCTTTTACAATATAAAAGGTAAGGATGTTATCCTTTATGGTAACATCCTTGCAGTCTAGTTAATTCATTTGTAAGACTTTTATAATACGAAGTAACTATGTGATCAATTAGGGTAATGACATCGCAGCTTGTCTATTTTATTGCATGCTCTTACAAAATAAAATGTAGCATGCTTATTCTCATGATGTAAGGAGCAATGTTACTTAATGCCATTTCACTGTTGTTTACTGCAAGGTTGTCATATTATCGGAATATTGATTTGTTATGATACGTTAATACAATTTATTGCATGGGTGACATACTAGAAGTACTATTATCGTTATTGTCTTAGCAAGTTATCCTAAAAACAAAAGTGAGATTGTTAATGTTATGTGCAAGGTGATGGTACAATGTAATGTTGATATTACTCTATGGTATGAATTGGAATTATAGAATTGTTAAGCATGTAAAATGTGAGGTTGAACCCAACACATTTAGTTGTTATGATTAGGTAATTGGGAATTGTAATTAGTTGGACTTACGTTATGTTCAAGACACTCATCGGTTAATGAAGTTTAATGGAGCAGTTGGTCAGTAATCAATCACAGTTGGGTCACAAGAAAGGCCTTGTTTTAATTTGGTTGGTCCTTGTCTGAGTCCTTTTCCTTGCACCTTCCGTAGAGGACGTGGTGGATTCGTTATTCCTTATTGTACTTTTTGGGAAGCGTTTAGTTGCGTGGTTTGCTTGTGTCGGGCGGGATGTAGACACCTCCATGTTCCTCAGAACAGTCGCCAGCCCTGAGACCTTAAATGGTTAAAATCGATGGGAACCTAGGCTTGAGCATTGATTATGTGTCTTGGAGGTCCTAACCTTGCAGGGTAGGATGGGCGGGTGGTCAGTTTTACCTTTGGCGTGGATCGTCGTGTTTTTCCCAAATTTTTCCAAGACTTCTGCATGTGTGATTTTTCCTGTGTAAGGAATCCAGTGCCGTATCAAGAGTCTCGGGCCCTTTAAAGGCAGTGTTCAACTCTTGCGACACACGTGAGGGAGATTACTAGTTTCTGCCTGAGCAGTCGGCCAGGAGCCTATCTGACCTTCTCTCTCTTCGGAGCAGAGAACTAAGATTAAATGCCCTGCTTTCCTGTGCAGAAATAGTAAGATCTACTACTATGGATTCTTCCCTCTGTGTTCGTACTGTGCATAACCCAGTATGTCGTTAAATGTTTGTGTTGTGCGCCTTATGTCTATGGTCCCTTATTGCTTGCTATTACTCGTTGTGTGCCTTCAGTCTTCTTGTGATGAACATCATGGGTGCGTCTTATTGGTTGTCGAATGGCGACGTGGAGTCAAGTGTGTCTGTTACTTCTACACGCGTGCACACACCTTAACAAAAAAAAAAGAATTTTTTTTTGCATCTGTTAACAGAGTTGTTGTCATAACGAGGAGGTCGTTACATTATGAAACAAATATCCACACTTATTTATTCTACTATGCCATGGTAAAAATGTTTATTTTGTTTGCACCGCGTTCTTTTTAGTTCGCAGGAACTATCGACAAGTAGAAGTGAAACCTCCATCATAGTAGATGGTCCAGATACTAAGAGGTATGATTACAAACATTATGATCTGCATACATTGTCCAATTTTTGCATATATTGAAGCTTGTCATATTTTAGAATATGCTTGCATGTAATAATGTGAGGTCATATATTTTGTCTATTGCTTGTTGAAATAGATATAAACAACATCTCTTTTAACTTTAACCAGGGTCTTTTGATCTCCAACTATATTCCATGGCTGAGAATATTTTTCCCATAATTGATGTGTTTTTATCGCGTGATAATTATCACACTAAGTGTTGTTGTGTGAGGCATATAGTTCTTTGCTCCCTTTCTTTTTCCTCTACTATACTTACACATTTTCCCTTTTTTTCTTCCCTTCTATTATCTATTTATGGTTCTATACTTAGTCCAATGTCTATGCTCGCGGGTTCCTAGGATGGCAGAGTGAGAAATTCTGTGTCCCTCTTTATCCTTACATCAAGAGTCCGATCGACCACCGTTTGGTTTCATACTTATCCAATTTTATGGACGTGGGTTCCTGCATAGGCCCTATCGAACTCTCATGTGTTTCTATCGCTTGATAATTATCAGACAAAGTGTTCTTATGTGAAGCATAAATTTCTTTGCTCCATTTCTTTTCGCTCTTCTATACTTAGTCACATTTCTATGCTCGCGGGTTCTCGGGTGGTGGACTCCTTGCAGTCGCCCGAGTCCCACCTGGCAGAGCTTCTGTAGAACCTTCAATAGTTCGGTTATGTGCTTCCTCTACACAATATTTCCTCTAGAGTGTTCAGTAACTCTGAGGCTCTTCTTGAGTATGAAAACTATCTGGATGTGCCCACCTGGCAAGTTCTTCTCTGAACTCGACAGAGAGATTCAAATGCTCACTTCTTGCACTGGCTACAAAAATTCCAACGTTCCATTGTGCACTTCTTGCAAAAGCTAAAGAACCAAGAATGATATTACACAACTCAATCAAAGTGTAACATCCTACTCTAGCGCACTGAGAAAACTTATTCTTTGAGGACACTTGCTCGCAAGTGATCTGGAATTTTGTGATGTTAAAACATTTATCCATGATTATGATGCATTATGATAGATGACATGATGTTTTACTGCTTTGATGTAGACGGGTGCTATTGACTCAGTTTTATTGAGTGTGCAGGGTTTTGGACCTTGAGGATGCATAGGCATCGATGGAACCCCTTGGACTCCGGATTGAGTCAGAGAGTGTGCTATTTGGGTTGATTTATTTACCGTGATATTTAATTGATTTGATGAAATGATGTTGACATGCTCTGACATGATTGTTGATGATGCAGGCTGATGATAGCTTGTCGACCAGACTCACATATGGAGTAAAGGGGTCACACATGATTTCTAGAGAGGTTGAGGGAGAGGTGTGGACAACAGCCCTGCCACAGCCTACTAGCACTCCCACCGTGGCTCGAACTGTAGGTTAACGATTACCTAGTTCGAGAGGATCCACGATGTCGTGAGGCAGATTGTGGCAGTCGTTCACGATGATTCTAAGGGGCGCGCAATAAGTTGGGAGCCTTATTCCTTAGAGCCCTTAGTCTCCCACAAGTTCACCTGACGGAGTGTTGACTCTAGGGGTTATTTATGTCTACCAATCAGTCAAGAGGCGAGTGACACCTTTGGAGAACGTGGTGCATCCTGAAGGGAACATCGCGCAAAAGAAACACAAGTTGGCGAGTGGCACTCTTGGAGCACGTGGTGCATCCTGAAGGGCACGTCGTGCAAAAGAAACATAAGGTGACTAGTGGCACCCTTGGAGCACGTGGTGCGTCCTGAAGGGCACGTCGCGTTGATATTGATGAAGGAACAAACCTATATGGCCCTAAGACATTTAACACATTAAGAAATTCTTAAGCTACTTCCCTAATTAAATGTCGCCTAGTTCAGAATCTAAGTCCTAAGTCTAAAACTTCTCAGGGTAAAATTTTAGTCTAACCTTAAAAAAAAAAAAAGACCCTAAAAATAAAAATAAAAAATTTAAACAAAAACCCACTTAAGTAATAGTTTAGTTTTCATAAAATTCTTGGGGTAAATGAAGAGAGTAAGAATTTAATTAAAAATAGTGGAAATTTCAAAGAAGCAATTGTTTATTAACTTGTGGAAGTACAAAGATATTAAATTAATAATAAAAGGGAAAGATTTAATAATGCAACTGCCATTTTGGGCTTTAATAAAAGGGGAAAGAAGGGAATAATAAGAATTAGGAAACTAAGTAATGGAGGAAACTTAATAAATGAAAGATGGGAACTTATGGTAAAAAGCAAGGTCAACATAGTAAGGAATTTGCAATTAAGAACCTGCTAATCTGAGCTAATTTAGTAACATCAATTTTTTAGGAAAGTATTTAAAACATGTAAGGGGATCTAGGAAAACCTAGGAGTAAATTTAGGAGAGACTCTAGGTGGGTGAGGGATTTGAGACATTTAATAAATTTAAAGAAAATATTTATTGGAGAAAAGAGGGGGATGGACGACACTTGTGCGATGGAGAATATTTATAATATTTTAATGAAACTTATTTTAAAATGTGAATTAGGGAAAGTTGGTGGGTCTCAAAACTCTATAAAAGAAAAGGGAGATGAGGAAGAAAGGGATCGACTGATAGTGTAACGTTACGCTGCCGGATTGGTGACTTGACTGATTTCTTGTGGGGAGTTGGGTTTTCCCAGCTTGTATAGGAGTGGTAGCTCGGCCTTGTGAGGTGAGTTGGGAAGCTAGATGGATCATCTGAAGTGTGTGTGGCCCCTTTGCGGCTCGGGGGGATAAGGGGGAAGTAGAGTACCCCTAGCGATTGGTTGGGAGGTACCGGTGTAGTCTTTATGGTCGACGAACGAGAGTGGTGTGGAGCAGGAGTGACACGGAGTGCAGGGTCATCATTTGAGGTGGGAGTTAAGGCAACGATATGTTTTTCATTTTGCATAATAGAAGGTATAAGGCCTTGGCTCTCTCTTATTATTATCGGCATTTTGTATTGGTAGTGTGAGATGAAAAATACTTAACTTCAAATGGCTTGGGTTCTTGTTGGATTAATTGGTTTCTTGCCTTTCTCTTCGGCAATTTTAATTGTGGGACAGTCATAAAAATATTACTTCTTACTCTGTTGTTGCATGTCGGTATTAGATAAAAGAAATTCATGATCTCCGCATTGTCGACCTTCCTTGGATCTTTGCGATCTCCCGTTGTGCCTTGCGTTGTTGTTGTCTGCGTTTTTTTTTGCTTGACAGAGATAAAACTATCTCTACGCTGAAAATATTTATGACCTGTGATTTTCTTGTCTTCTGATTTTTGTGGTGGCACGGTACCCTGCATTATTTCACTGCTTGGGTAAGGGCACTTTTACTTTTCTATTAGGTGTATTTACATTCTGGGGGCATTTAATTTCACAGTGGGCATTTTAACCATTCATCCATGGCGTTTTTACATTGTCGTGGGCGTTTTTACATTGCCGGGGGCGTTTTAATCATTACTGCCATCTTCCTTATTGACTGTGGGGGCGATTGATTCTATTGGGCAATTTCATTCTCTGTGGGGGTTTTTATTTCCATTCTGTGGGCGTTTATATTTTCTCCGTGGGCATTTTCTTATTGCCGTGGGTGTTTAAATCTTATAGAGGGTGTTTTGTTATCACTGTGGGTGATCCATATCATTGTGGGAATTTTTATACTACCCTGGCATTTTTAGATGACAGAGGGCATTTATAAATTTCTGTGGGCAATTCGTTTTACTGGAAATTCGTTTTACTGTTCTGGCAATTCGTTTTATGTGTTTTGGCAATTTGTTTTATGTGTTCTGGCAAATCGTTTTACTGTTCTGGCAATTCGTGCTCTGGCAATTCGTGTTCTGGAAAATGAAGCTGCATACAAAGCAATTGCATGGATGGTGATAGCTAGTAGGGAATGAAGATTCACTGTTATTCCTTTTTAGTTTCTGTCTGCACAGTGACCGTACACCTTGTATTGATAAATCAAGAATGCTATTTTCTGGGGCTTTGGTGAACATTGCTACTGTAATCTTCATTACTAGATTCTAATGCCATACTGATTACATTGTGTTAATCAATCTTCTAATTCCTTGGGCATGAAATCATAATCTATTGTCTCCCACCACATTTCAAGTTGAGATTAGAGGCACAAAGAATGTAATATGTATCAGTAGGGCACATTATCTAATTTACCACTACATTTGTGAACTAGATAATTGAAAGAGAAGTTATTTGCAATTTGCCCATTCATAGATTGTTTGGTGGAATTGGGTAAAGAAATTCCTCTTTTAGACTGCAATAAACCATGTGCATTAATTGCAAAGAAATTAAAAAAAAAAAGGGACTATAGGCTCTCCGTCAAAACTGATCTAAACAACCCAAAATCATCAAAGGCTGCCCTGATTTCTCTTATTTATTCACTGCTTTTAGGTTTTTAGGCTTGCTCCATTTTGGCATAACATCCATGCAAATTCCAATGCTGGCTTTAGATGATTTGAGAATATTACTGAAATGGTGGAGCATTGCTTAAATGGTAATTCTTAATTATTTAATTATTCTTGATTAAAACTTGAATGAGTTAATGATTTTAGTATGTTGCGTTATTATGGAATTCTAATATTAGATTGATGTTAATGTTGCTTTAAACAATGAATCATAACTATTCCTTGTTAATCCATGAAGGAGATAATTGATTTTTGAATGTTGCTTTAATTATAAATTAAAGGTTAAATTCCACTTTAATTGATAAATGGTCACCATTCATTATTCTGGATTAAAATTGAATTGAGTTTCATGATTTAGGATGTTGCTTTATTTATGACAATATAATTATAGATTAATGCCATTTGTTGCTTAATGATAAATCATAACTCTTCATTTTATTTATAGTTAATGCATGAGTTAATTGATTTTAGACTATTGCGCTAACCTTAAATTAAATGTTAAGGTTGTTGTAAATGAAAACTTTTAACTAGTCATTATTCTTGATTAAATATGGATCAATTATTTGGTTAAATGTTATCCCAGTTAAGAACAGACTTGCACAATAAGGTCCTAGAATGATTAATTTTAGAAGGTACCTAGATGACAAATTTTGATCTATAGTTGCACGATGGAATGGTCTTAAGACTAGGGTAGATTGTAGTCCTTGTTCAACTACTGTTGTACCGGGTCGTAAACTTTGTGTGCTTAGTCTGCTAGTGTCGGGCGGGATGTAGACACCTCCATGTAGCCTAGTATATAAGTCTGTGTGTGTGATTCTTTTTGTGTAAAGAATCCTGTGCTGTATCAAGAGTCTCGGGCCCTTTAAGGGCAGGGTTTCCACTCTTGCGACACACCTGATGGAGATTACTAGTTTCTGCCTGAGCAGTCAGCCAGGAGCCTATCTGAACTTCTCTCTCTCCGGAGCAGAGAACTAAGATTAAACGCCCTTCTTTCCTGTGTAGAAATAGTAAAATCTACTACTATGTATTCTTCCTTCTGTGTTCGTACTGTGCATAACCCAGTATGTCGTTAAATGTTTGCGGTTACTTGTTGTGCGCCTTATGTCTATGGTCGTTAATGCTTGCAGTTACTTGTTGTGCGCCTTATGTCTTCTTGTTGTGATCATTGTGTCTTGTTAGTCGTCGGGTGGCGACGTAGAGTCAAGTGTGTATGTTCCTTTTTACATGCGCGCACACACTTTTAAAACAAAGAAAAAAAGAAAAAAATATATTTTTGCACCGATTATCAGAGTTGTTGTCATATCGAGGAGGATGTTACACAAAGATAGAGAAATCTATCTTCCTACTGTAAATGAAATTAATCATACATCTACAACATTCATTCATAAAATAGATAATACATGAACAACAATGTGCAGGAAAAATTTCTTTTCTATTATATCCCTGTATCTATACAAATGATTACAAAAACTAGACTGTGTATCTATAGATCTCTCTAAAGTCTCCTTAATTACAAAGCGAGGGCTCCACGAGCTTATCTTCACCATCGCCTTAGTGCTATCACTATCTCATATATGACACCATACTTCTACGACTCATTACATTAATGGACGTCCAGACCTGACTACGATTTGAACTTGCTACAAGAAACCATTTAAGGAAACCCTAACCACTACATGTACAAAGGCATGGCCTGACATTTATCATCCTTACAACATGATAATCCATATAGGATTATTTCAAATTAAATAATTGGAGGTTCGACACCTCTACCTTTCTCCATTGCGTGTTGGTGCTTTCGTCGAGGTGGAGAGATGGTCTTGCATCAAGTCTTTTCATGAGTATCTGCAAGCAGATCTCAAGAAACAACAAGGTTTTTACCTCGATCCAGTTCTACCATTTGGTGTTAAAGTTACTGGTATGAAAGAATTCAAAAGAAGATAGGAGGATCTCCCTTCTATGGATCGAATAGACCAACTAAACGCATGCTGCAAAGAAAAAGTAAAAAACCCGAATGGTATCGTTCAAGCATGTAGCCAGGCCATACCTAGAAGAGACAAACTATTCAAGAAGGTAATTGAGATAGATCTAGCTGGCAACACCAATGAAGTCTGAGACCTGAAATTGATATTCAACTCATTTTTTTTTAACCAAGCAAGAATTTGATGATCAAGTTCATATCTATAAAATAATGTCATTTGAAAATTTCTATGGCATTTTTGAATATGGTGAAGATGACGTGAAAAATTGGCTACTCGGTTATTCGATTAAAAACCAAGATATTCAAGAAGAATTGCACAACCTCTCTATTGATCTAAGGGACTTGGAAATTAAATTATTCAATATAAAAATCCGGCATGAAATCGATGTGGCGCCCATGAGGAGCTACATTGAAGAATGGTCCAAAAAGGTTGTCGACCAGATTACCAATGAAGGTCAATGTCGAGGAAAAAAATAAAAGGACATTAGTGAGAAAATGACAAGGCATGGGATACCATCATAGTAAGTTGATACTGATCACATTCTTCTATCTTCATCCAGTTACTCTAACAAATATTTAACCGAGGACTCACATTTTTATCTTTCTTCTTGCTAGGTCTTGATGTTTTCCATCGCCGACATTCTTCTTTCTACAAACTTCATTGTTGTACATATTTTCTTTGTAGTCTGTGAAAGTCCCAATCCGAGTCATTCTGACAAATGCATTTTTATTTCACAGAATATGTACTGAACTATATATTTTTTTACAAATTCGAAGACAACTATTTTGGGAAATATTCTCAAATGTATTTTGCAAACCGGTTTATATGAATATAAATATTTGAGGTTGTTCTATGGTGATCTTCAATGTTTGGTGTTGTTATTTGAATTTTGTATTTCTTCTTAAAATTAACTCATTTCCCTTTACATGTTCCTATTTTATATTGTGCATATATTGGAGCTTCCTATATTTCAGAATATGCTTCCATATATTTCAGAATATTTCAAAATATGCTTCCATGTTTCCCTTATATTGCTTATGGGTTTGAGAAAAAATTGTGAGCTCAAAACACCCTTCAAATTCGAACATGGTTTACATTTGGACCAAAAATAATCTATTAAGATACATTAATATCAATACATTTTAAATAAATATAAACAAAAT
>ML851958.1:37043-47262 GCA_009831015.1 Picea engelmannii
CAGTAACACAATACACAGTCCTAAATTATAACAGCAATCATTTTATACAGCCTAGGACGTTGAATAAAAAGGATATAACAACAATATTAAAAACTACACTTTCCCACACCATCATTTAAATTTGCACAGTCCAGAATTACGGCCGAATGATTTCATACAATCAGAGCGATGAATGAAAGGGAATATACAACATCAGTAACATTAAAATTTCCGAATACAAAAATGCTTTCTACTTCACCAATTAAAATCATACCGTTGCCTTACGCCCACGTCGGAAGACATCCCGCGCTTCGTGCCGCGTCCCACTCTCCTTGCCGCTCCTGCTTGTCGACCACATAAATCTCACTGGTACCTCCCAGCCAATCGCTAGGGGTACTCTGCTTCCCCCTTAGCCCCCCGAGCCACAAAGGGGCCACACAAGATCCAGAGATAAGACTAGCTTCTTAGCTCGCCTCTAAGGCTGAGCTACCACTCCAACACAGCTGAGAAATTCCCAACTCCTCACAAGAAAACAGTTAAGCCAAAATCCGGTAGCATAATGTTACGCTCACTGTTCATCCCCTCTTCCTTCTTTTCCCCTTCATTTATAGGAATTTGAGACCCACCTACTTTCCTAAATCATTATTAATTTAATTTTGTTAATGACAACCTCTAAAAATTCTCTATCGTCCAAGTGTCACTTGTCCCCCATGTTTCTCCAAAAATATTTTCTTTAATTTAAATAAAAGACTCATTTCCCTCACCCCCCCCTAAAGTCGCTCCTAGAATTACTCCTAGGGTTCCTAGATCCCCTCTCAGCTTTTAATAACTTCCTAAAATGAAGTTGCTGATTTTTAGTAACTCCTTAAATGCTGATTCCTTTTCGCTTTTTACCCTATGTCTCCTACTTTCCATTATTAAGTTTCCCTTAATACAAGTTTCCTTATTTCTATTACTTGTTCCTTTCCCCCTTTTTTTTTCCTAAAACCCAATAAGATATATGCACTTATTAACCTTTTCATTATATTTTTAAAATCCTAAATTTTTATACCCCCACACTTTAATAATTTTAAATCTTCTTTAAAATTTAAAAACCAAGGGTTTCAATTAATTTATCCCCCTCATTATTTTACCCCACCTTAATTTAAGAAGACTTTAACTAACACATAGGAGGGTTTTAGTTTACGCCCATATGTTTATTTTTGTAGGATCTTTTCTTAGGGCTTATCAAATTTTTTCTTAGAGATGTTTTATATTTTAGGTTTAGATTCGAACTGGGTGACAATCAATTAGGGGAGTCGTTTTGAGAAATTCTAAAGGCGTTAAGGTCTCAGGGTCATCTAGGTTGTCTCATCATCATCATCAATGCAACGTGCTCTTCAGGACGCACTACGTTCTCCAAGGGTGCCACTCGCCTCGTTTGCTTATGTTGCGCAACGTGCCCTTCAGGATGCACCACGTGCTCCAAGGGTGCCACTCGCGGAATTGTATTTCTTTGCGCGACGTGCCCTTCAGGATGCACCACGTTCTCCAAGGGTGCCACTCGCTGACTTGACTGTTTGGTAGACATCTATAACCCCTGGAGTTAACACTCCGCCAGGTGAACTTGTGGGAGACTAAGGGCTCTAAGGAATAAGGCCCCCGCCTTATTGCACGCCCCTTAGAATCATCATGAGCGACTGTCGCAGTCTGCCCTCACGACATCGTGGATCCTCTCGAACTAGGTAATCGTTAACCTATAGTTTGAGCCATGGTGGGAGTGCTAGTAGGTTGTGGCAGGGCTTCTGTCCACACCTCTCCCTCAACCTCTCTGGAAATCGTGTGTGGCCCCTTTACTCCATATGTGAGTCTGGTCGGCAAGCTATCGTCAGCCTGCATCATCAACCATCGTGTCAGAGCATGTCAACAACATATCATAAAATCAATATCATATCATCAAAACAAATCAATATCATCGTAAATGACTCAACCCAAATAGCCCACTCCCTGACTCAATCTGGAGTCCAAGGGGGTTCCACCGATGCCTCTACATCCTCAAGGTTCGAAACCCTGCACACTCAATGAAACTAAGTCAACAGCACCTGTCTACATCAAGTAGTAAAACATCATGTCATCTATCAGAACGCATCATAATCAAGCATACATGTATTAATATAAAAAAAAGTCCAGATCACTTGCGAGCAAGTGTCCTCAAAGAATAAGTTTTGTAAGTGCGCCAGAGCGGGATGTTACATACACCCCCTCTTGGTCTAAACTTCGTCCCGAAGTTTCTCAAAATAAATGCCGAAATAATGTACCACAATATCATAAGTACCACCGTATCATTAGTCTATCTATCAAACAAAAATTGAAACTATTGGCGCATATCATATGCGTCCTCCTAGGTCACCGAGTGTGGACTATAACTGTCCCACTGGACCTTGACCTGATCTACCGTTCGACGTCGTAACTGTCGAATGCGATGATCTAAAATGCAGACTGGCTTAGCCGTGAGTGCTCCCTCATCCGATACCTGCAAGGAACTCATGTCAATCACGTGTGTAGGATCACTAAAATAATCTCTCAAAACAGATACATGAAAAACATCATGCATACGCCTCAAAGAATCAGGCAAGGCTAGTCGATAGGCCACGAGCCCCTTTCTCTCCACAATCTCGAAAGGTCCCACGAACCTAGGAGAGATTTTAGCTCCCTTTCCAAGCTTGATCGAACTCTTATGCGGTTTAACCCGCAAGAAGACTCGATCGCCGACCTCGTAGCTACGGTTGACTCGGTGCGCATCGGCATAACTCTTCTGTCGATCCTGCGCTTCTTTTATCCTTTGTCTTATGGTTTTCATTTGCTCTTCCATTTCTTGGATCGCTTCTGGTCCCACCAGGACCCTATCCTCAAGCTGATCCCAACTCAAGGGCATCCGACACGGTCTCCCATAAAGGAACTCAAAAGGCGCCATCTTAATGGTGCTTTGGTAACTGTTGTTGTAAGAGAACTCTACTAGTGGCAAGAATTCCTCCCAATGCTTTTGTTGGTCCATCACGTACATGCACAACATGTCTTCCAAGGTTTGGTTCATTCGTTCGGTCCATCCGTCCGTCTCTGGGTGATACGTAGTACTAAAGTTAAGTTGAGTTCCCAAGGCCTCTTGGAAACTCGTCCAAAATCGTCCAGTAAACATCGATCCTCGATCGGATATAATCCTTTTAGGCATGCCATGCAGCCTCACAATCTCACTGATGAAAACTCTCGCTATGTCCGGTGCCTGATATGTCGTATGCACAGGAATAAAGTGAGCACTCTTCGTCAGAGTGTCTACTACTAAAAAAATCGAGTCGTGTCTCCTTACCGTCAATGGCAATCCAACAATAAAATCCATCGAAATGACTTCCCATTTTGATTCCGGAATGGCATGTGGTTGAAGTAATCCTGTCGGGTGTCTATGTTCAGCCTTTACCTGCTGACACTCGAGACATCTAGCCATAAAGTTGACTATGTCAGCCTTCATTCCTTTCCAGAAGAACAAGGGATTAAGGTCTTCCCTCATCTTCGTGACTCCTGGGTGAGCCATGTAAACTGCTCTATGAGCCTCGCTCAGGATCAACATCCTCAATTCGTCATTTGGCGGCACGTAAATCTGAACTCTAAACCTCAATAACCCATTGCTATCAAAAGAAAATCCCTCATATTGTGGTACCATCATTGTGCTTTGTCCGATAAAATCCTAGACTTCTTTGTACTAGTCATCATCACGTTGTAAAGTGAGAATCTTCTCACGTAGATTCGTCTGAAGAGGTAACACCGAAAAGATGTGTGGCCTCCGACTCAAAGCATCCACCACTCGGTTCACTGTTCCCTTTATGTAAGTAATCTCGAAGTCGTACTCGCTAAGCAATTCTGACCAACGCCGTTGTCGCATGTTCAAGTCGCTTTGCGTGAAAATCTGTTGTAGTCTACAATGATCAGTCTTTAATTCAAATTTTCGTCCAACAAGGTAGTGTCTCCAAACCTTCAAGGCATAAACGATGGCTGATAACTCCAAATAGTGCGTCGCGTAATTCTCCTCATGCCTTCTCAGTTTTCTTGAAATGTAAGCAATCACTCATCCGTCTTGCATCAAGACTCCACCTAAACCTTCCTTGGATGCGTCAGTGCATACCAAGAAGTCTGTGTCCATGTCAGAGACTTTTAGTATCGGCGCTGTTGTCAACAACTCTTTAAGCCTCCAAAATGCTTCCGCGCATTTCTCTGTCCAAACAAACTTCTTGTTTTTCTTCTACAATTTCGTGATCGGACTTGCTATCTTGAAAATCCCTCGACAAACCGTCGATAGTATCCTGCTAAACCCATAAATCTAGGCACTTCTGTGACATTTGTCGGTGTAGGCCATTCCATAATAGCCTCAACCTTGGCTGGATCCATGGCGATACCTTCGCTGGAGATGACATGCCCTAAGTAGTGAATCCTCGATTGATAAAAAGAGCATTTGGACAACTTCCCATACAATTTGTGCTCTCGCAAACACTGTAGTACCAAGCGCAAGTGCTCGTCATGCTCCTCCGTCGTCCAAGAGTAGATCAAAATATCGTCAATGAATACTTGGACGAACTTGTCCAAGTACTCACGGAACACCCCGTTCATCAAACTCATGAATACCCCTGGGGTGTTTGTCAATCCAAATGGTAAAACAGTAAACTTGTAATGTCCAAATCTTGTCTTAAAAGCGGTCTTAGGGATGTCATCCTCCTTGATCCGTAACTGGTGATACCCTGATCGCAAATCGATCTTGGAGAACACCGTCGCACCCTTCATTTGATCGAATAGATCATCGATTCTTGGTAAGGGATACTGATTCTTGATCGTAGCCTTGTTCAGTTGATGGTAGTCAATGCAAAGCCTCTAGGATCCGTCCTTCTTCCGAATGAAAATAACCGGTGCACCCCACGGTGACACACTAGGACGTATCAGTCCCAAGTCCAACAACTCCTTCAGTTGCATTTTTAACTCTTGCAACTTCGGGGTCGACATCCGATAAGGCGTTCTTGATATTGGTTCGGTCCCCGGTTTCAGGTCTATGGTAAACTCCAATTCTCTTTCTAGCGGCATCCCAGGAAACTCCTCTGGAAATATGTCCGTAAACTCCTTCACCACTGGAAGGTGTTCTAGACCTTCTGCTACACCCTTTTCATTTAGCACAAGGATCGCATAAAGCTTGCACCCCTTGCGCATACTCTTTCATGACTGTAAGGAAGAGACGAACCTCAGGGATACTCCCTGGTTCCGTCCTACAATCACCCGTCTCTGTCCTTCCTCATCCACCAAGCTCAACCGTTTCATCTTAGAGTTGAGTATCGCCTCATGCGATTCCAACCAATCCATACCGATCACTACGTCATAAGATCCTAAGATCGTGATGTATAAGTTGGACCTCGTGACAAACTCTCCAAGGTTAAGGGAACATCCCGTAACCTTTCCTCCGACCTTCTGTTTGGCTCCCGAAGCCATATCCACGAAGCTAAACTCGTCTTGTTCGACTACCTTGACCTTGATCCTTTTTAGCACTGCATCAGAAATGAAACTCTCAGTAGCTCCTGGGTCTATCAAAATACTAAGGGTCTGGTCAGCGACAGTACCTGTCATCTCGAGCACAGTCGATTGGTGCTTTGCTTGGCGATTATTCACTGCTGCATGAATCCGATGGGCCTTGCCCATATCTCCAACTGTAGCGGGTCCGACTGATCCAGACACTCTGGTCCTCTCCATAGGACAATCGCGCTGGTAGTGTGGCTCCCCACACATCCAACACCCCTTCTTCGGCCCAGTAGTCCTGGTACCCGAAGTAGAGGATGACGGCCCACTGGCCTGGAAACCCAGTCTATTCTGCTGAACAAGCCTAAACTGCTGCTGCTGTGGGCGACGTTGCTGCTGCTGCTGTGGTCCTCGATAAGGTGTCCGCTGCTGAGGCGGCGGTCGTCGAGGTGTAGTGAACGTGGATCCCCTCTAAAAGCCACGATACCCTGGCGTATGTCTCGCTGGTGTCTGCTGCTGCGGCGTACCAGATGAACCCTGCCCTGCAGGTCTCGCTGGAGTCCTGGTTTGACCCCCGCTGATAAGCTCCTCCTCTGCTATGAGGGCCTTTTGGACATCGTCGTGCAAGGTTTGAGGCATCAAGATCCTAACCTTTGCACGCAGGCTACCATTAAGGCCAAACACGAACCTGTTGACCTTGAGCTTCTCTGTGTTAAGGTGCGGAGCATACCGGAGAAGCTCCATAAAACGTGCCTCATACTCGGGCACCGTACGAACTCCCTGTCGTAATGCGTTGAACTCGTTGAGATGACGCTCAATGAATTCCTCAAAAAAATACCTCTCTCGGAATCGTTCCTCGAACAGTTCCCATGACACATCTTCAACGACCATGTTTAGCTGTGGCAGGAGCGTCTTCCACCATAGAAGAGCGCTCCCCTTCAGTTGAAAGACCGCCATGCAGACCTTCATGTTGGAGGTATAATCGCGAAGTGCGAAGCACATCGCCATATTATCCAACCATGCCTCAGTGGCTGCACTGTCTGGGGCACCAAATAACTCAGGAAATTTTACCTTCTCGAGTTCACGGTGAATGCTACCGGTAACGGCCGATGCGTGCGGTGGAACCTCAGCAGGTGCCGGCGCCCTGGCCTCATCTCTGTCCAATCGGCTGATCAGAGCCTCGGACATGCACTGAAAGGATCTCATCATCCCAATCACATCGCCATCCTCTATCTTCTCCTGTCCAAGAACCTACTCGCCTCCCTGGGGGTTAGACCTCTCAGGCATGGATGCTGCTAGAGGCATCACGCCTCCTCCCCTAGCACCCCATCGTCCGCCTCCACGACGTCCTCTAACCATGATTACCTGCATGCACACAATCAACTCGATCAGCAACAATATAATTAATCTAATCATGTCAATGAAAGCCGTAGAGAATCCCAAGTCGTGGGTTGAACCGGCTCTAATACCATATGTAACGCCCTCAGCGTTACGACACAACTCAAAAAAACAGGTGCAATTTTTTTTTTTTTTGGTTTAATGTGTGTGCGCGCGTGTAGAAGTAACAACACACTTGACTCTAATTCGCCACTCGACAACCCACAAGACGCAACCACGATGATCAACACAAGAAGACTGAAGGATCACAACAAGTAACTGGAACAATATACGACCATGGGCATAAGGCGCACCACACAGACATTAAGACATACTGGGGGTGCATAGTAAGAACATAGAGGGAAGATTCCATGGTGTTAGGGTTACCATTTCTGCACAGGAAAGCAGGGCGTTTAGTCTTATGTCTTCTCAAAAGAATATTAGACAGGCTCCTGGCTGACTGCTCAGGAAGAAACTAGTAACCCGACCTAGAACAAGACGCAAGCAAGACGAACACAACAAGACGACCCCAACATATCACAGTGACAACAAGTAATAAACGCCCCTAGACATAAGGCGTACAACTAGCAGCTATAAGCAGAAAACGACACCAGGTGTTAAGTACAGTACAGTCACACATGGAAGAATCCAACAGTAGAGGTTACTATTTCTGCACAAAAAAGCAGGGATTTTAGTCTTATGTCTTCTCGAAAAAAGATTAGACAGGCTCCTGGCCGGCTGCTCAGGCAGAAACTAGTAATCTCTGTCAGGTGTGTCGCAAGAGTGGAAACCCTGCCTTTAAAGGGCCCGAGACTCTTGATACGGCACTTGATTCTTTACACAGAAAAATCACTCACACAGACATGTCTCCTAAGGCTACCAGGGGGTGACTATATCCCGCCCGACACAACCGACCAAGCAACCAACTTAATACTATCAAGTGCAACATAAACAAGAAGGACGACTACGTCCTTTATGGATGGCGCATGACAAGAAGGACTCCGACAATGAACACCCAAGTTAAACATGGTTTAAATGAACAACCACCCTAATTGACTAACTCGGAGTAATTTATTGTACGTAAGTCCAGTTATTGCACCATATATATTATTAACAACAATAAAAATTACAATAACTCGGTCATGAAATATTAACCATTCTTCAGTTATATCACCTATCCGGACCAAGATTCTACAATTACAATACCTCTTATATGCTACAACCACCAAGTAAAAACATTCAATTAACATGAGGAGCTCACAATGCGATGTCATCAATGATCATAAAGTTCAATAATAATGCATTAAAAATAACATCATAATTATAGGTAATCATCAATTGAAATTAACAATTACATCATAACTAAGGGTGGCAATCTGTAAAATAATAACATTTAAAATGATAATAATTAAAATGGGCCATAATTGGAATGACAAACTATCAGTTATTACAAATGACGATAATTAAAGCTAACACTTAATTAAGGATGTCAATATATATAATTACATCATAAGTATAGGCGACATCCATTCAGACATAACGATTTACATCAGAATTAAGAATGGCAAATCTATAATAATATAATAAGATTTAAATGACAATAACTAAAAAAAAGGCAATAATTGAAATGACAACTATCAGTATTATGAATGACAATACTTAAAGATAACAATTGATTAAGGATGTCAACATATGGAATGATATCATAGTTATAGGTGACATTAAATTGAAAATAACAATTTACATCAGAATTAAAAATGGCAAGCTATAAAGGCATCTTTTAATCTAAATTACAACATTTAATTTTTAACACTAAATACAACCTTCTATACTTAATTACAGCCTTTAATTATAAAAAGAAACTGGCATTCTATCATGACCACTCTACATTGCATTACAACCTTTAATATCTAATATCAATACCACATTCTATATCGATTACAACGTTTATTTATAGAATGAAACTGACATTATAAAGTGACCACATTAATTCTTGCTTTACAACATTAGTATTACTATTAGATCCAACATTCTATATTCTTTTGAAGCATTTAAATGTAGAATGAGAACTGACAGTCTAATGACAACCTTTTAATAAGCACATTGAATAAATCGCAACCCTTAAATATATCTGGGACCATCCTTCAATTTTTTGAACAAAACAACCTTGAAAACAACTACAGATACTTGACAAAACTCCCAGAATAAGTAAACCATTCCACAGCAGTTGCCAGAAGATAAAACGATGGCCAGAAGACAAAACGGATTGCCAGGTTAAATAATTGATGAGAGATCATAAGGACACAATCAGAAGGGAGCCAATTTATAAATGCATTTGGTGATTGGGTTTTACTTTGTCATTGAATCACAATCGGTGGCCTTACAACAACCCACCTCACGGATTCCTGCCACTACCCAAAATCAACTCAACTAGATGACGGTGGTAAAAAGGAGTGACAGAAATGTAAAACGAAATGATAGACATTCACAACGGAAGATGACATAATATGAATGAAGTGACCACCACCGAAATGCCCACTGTAATCAAAGAGATCGCACAGTATATAAATGCCCCATCTAATGACTGCCCACTGTATATAAATAAAAAAATTGCCCAATATACGAACTATCCACTGTAAATAATAAAAATGCCCAACAACTATCTGCCCACTGTCAAGATAAGAACGCCCAATACACTAACTGCCCAACGCATACAATGAATGCCAAAAAATGCCCAAGATATACAGCAAAATGCAGACCATTTAAGCATTTAAAACACAGATCATTTCACCATTTAAAACGCAGACCATTTAAGCATTTAAGAAAAATGCAGATCATTTAAGCATTTAAGCAAAACACATACCATTTAAGCATTTAATCAAAACACAGACCATTTAAGCATTTAAAATGCAGACCATTTCACCATTTACAACGCAGACCAATGAATGCCAAAAACGCCCAAGATATACAACAAAACATAGACCATTAAACCTTTGAAACGCAGATAAAAAACGCCCAGATATATTTCAGTAAGACGCAGACCATTTAAGCATTTAAAACACAGATCAAACGCCCCAAATAATTACCCTGAGTGCCATTTAAAATGCCCAACCACAAAATGTAAAACGCCCATCGTAAATCTTCTTCCCCAAACGTGTTCTATCATCCACCACAGCAAATGAAACACAAAAACGAGGTTCCAGACTTCCAATTTCATTAACCATTTAACCATCGTCATTCATAGAAACGAAATTACCAGAACTAGCTTTTCCAGTACAGTTATATAAAGACAAATTGCCAGAACAATCTCACAATAACATTGCTGAAACGAAATTGCCGA
>ML851958.1:50718-61316 GCA_009831015.1 Picea engelmannii
CTTGCAGAGTTTAAGGATGAGGGAATGACATTTTACATCCATACAATCATATTCTCAGCATTGAATAACTAAGCACTCTACTCTACTAAGTACATGAGCATACCATTGCCTTGTTGCTTGCCGCAATGAACTCCTATGCTCCTCGCTGCTCCGTTGCCTTACTGCTTGCCGACCGTAGAGACTGCACTGGTACCTCCCAGCCAAACGCTAGGGGTACTCTGCTTCCCCCTCAGCCCCCCAAGCTGCAAAGGGGCCACACACAATCCAGATAGTAACCTGGCTTCCTAGCTCGCCTCCAAGGTTGAGCTACCACTCTATCACAGCTGAGAAAGTCCCCAACTCCTCACAAGCAATCCGTCCAGTTTGCCATTTTGGCAGCATAACCATACCTCATACCATCTCCCCAGCTTTTTCCCCCTCTCCTTTCTTTTATCTTCTTTTTGACCTAATCCCATTAGGTTTTTTTTCAAAAACCCTAAATCATATTTCTTTTAAGTTTTCCCCCCTTTTATTTTTTTATTTATTTTTTTTATTTCCTTTTTTTGAAAACTCAATAAGGTAAAGGCGCTAAGCATCTTTTCATTATATTTGTTTTTTAAATTTATATATATATATATATATATATATATATTTCTTTTAAGCTCCCATTAGTTAACAAATTAATTTATTCTTTTCAAATTTAACACCACCTATTTGAATTAATTTCTTAATCTCTTTATTTTACCCTACACACCTTATGAAGACTCACATTAGCTTAAGTGGGGTTTTTTTTTTGTTCAATTTTATTATTAGCACCTGTATTGTTAATGCTTAGCTAGTAGGAAATGAAATTCTAATGTTATTTTATTTGCAGAGCTATTGTGAGCTAGAATATAATGGCGTTGTTATTAGGAGATGGTTAAGTTTTGATTATTATGCTAAGACGAAGTAGTAGTACCTTCACTAAAAAGACAAATTATCAAGTTATTACTGGGAATGAGGAAAGGCCTTATGTACGCAATTAAGTAAGGAATTACTTTATGAATTCAATTAACGGAGGAATTGTTTTATGTATTTAATTAAGGAAGGAAACTCCTTGGTTTAGGTGGAGGTTGCAAATCATAGGGGGAATGAATATTTAATTTATAGCCTTGAATTATGTTTTTTTTTTTTACAAAGGGCTCAAATTCTGAACTGGCGACGCCTGGTTAGGGGAATTGTTTAAGGGTTTATTCAGGTGTTGATGACTTAGGGCTATTTAGGCTGACTCCTTCATCCACATTATTGTGATGTTCCCTTCAAGACGCACCACGTGCTCCAAGGGTGCCACTCGCCTCTTGAGTTTCTTTTGTGCAACATGCCCTTCAGGATGCACCTCGTGCTCCAAGGGTGTCACTCGCCAACTGAGTTTCTTTTGTGCGACGTGCCCTTCAGGATGCACCACATGTTCCAAGGGTGCCACTCGCCAACTGGACGGATTGGTAGACATCTATAACCCCTAGAGTCAATACTCTGCTAGGTGAACTTGTGGGAGACTAATGGTTCTAAGGAATAAGGCCCCCGCCTTATTGCGCGCCCCTTAGAATCATCGTGAGCGACTGTCGCAGTCTACCCTCACGGCATCGTGGATCCTCTTGAACTAGGTAATCGTTAACCTACAATTCGGGCCACGGCGGGAGTGCTAGTAGGCGGTGGTAGGGGTGCTGTCCACCCCTCTCCCTCAACCTCTCTACAAATCGTGTGTGGCCCCTTTACTTCATATGTGAGTCTGGTCGACAAGCTATTGTCCACCTGCATCATCAACAATCATGTCAGAAATGTCAACATCAAATCATCAAATCAATGAAACATCACAGTAAATATATCAACCCAAAAGCACACTCCCTGACTCAGTCCGGAGTCCAAGGGTGTTCTACCGATGCCTCTGCATCCTCAAGGTCGAAAACCCTGCACACTCAATAAAACAGAGTCAGCAGCACCTGTGTCAATCAAAACTAGTAAAACATCATGTTGTCTGTCAATCGCATCATAATCAAGTATAAATGGTTTAACATCACAAAAGTCCAGATCACTTGAGAGCAAGTGTCCTAAAAAAATAAGTTTTCTCAGTGCGCCAGAGCGGGATGTTACATACACCCCCTCTTGGTCTAAACTTCGTCCCAAATTTTCTCAGTATAATGCCGAAATGAAAGTACCACAGTATCATAAGTCTAACTATCAAACAAAAATGGAAACTGCTGGCACATATCATATGCATCCTCCCAGGTCGCCGAGTGCGGACTATAACTGTCCCACTGGACCTTGACCTGATCTACCGTTTGACGTTGTAACTGTCGAACATGATGATCTAAGATGCGGACCGACTCAGCCATGAGTGCTCCCTTGTCTGATACCTGCAAGGAACTCAAGTCAATCACATGTGTAGGATCACTAATATAATGTCTCAAAACAAATACATGAAAAACATCATGCATACGTCTCAAAGAATCAGGCAAGGCTAGTCGGTAGGCCACGGGCCCCTTTCTCTCCAAAATCTCGAAAGATCCCATGAACCTATGAGAGAGTTTAGCTCCCTTTCCAAACTTGATTGAACTCTTATGTGGTTTAACCCGCAAGAAAACTCGGTCGTCGACCTCGTAACTAAGGTCTACTCGGTGCGCATCGGCATAACTCTTCTGTCGATCCTGCACTTCTTTAATCCTTTGTTTTATGGTTTGCATTTGCTATTCCATTTCTTGGATTGCTTCTGGTCCCACCAAGACCATATCCTCGATCCGATCCCAACTCAAGGGCGTCCGACACGGTCGCCCATAAAGAAACTCAAAAGGTGCCATCTTGATGGTGCTCTGGTAGCTGTTGTTGTAAGCGAACTCTACTAGAGGCAAGAACTCCTCCCAACGCTTTTGTTGGTCCATCATGTACATGCGCAACATGTCTTCCAAGGTTTGGTTCGTTCGTTCTGTCTGTCCGTCGGTCTCTGGGTGATACGCAGTACTAAAATTTAGTTGCGTTCCCAAGGCCTGTTGGAAACTCATCCAAAATCGTCCAGTAAACACTGATCCTCGATCGGATATTATCTTCTTAGGCACGTCATGCAGCCTCACAATCTCACTGATGAAAAATCTCGCTATGTCAGGTGCCTGAAACGTTGTACGCACAGGCATAAAGTGAGCACTCTTCGTCAGAGTGTCTACTACTACAAAAATCGAGTCATGTCTCCTGGCCGTTAGTGACAATCCAACAATAAAATCCATCGATATAACTTCCCATTTCGATTCCGGTATGGAATGTGGTTGAAGTAATCTTGTCGGGTGTCTATGTTCAACCTTTACCTACTGACACTCTAGACATCTAGCCACAAAGTTGACTATGTCGGCCTTCATTCCCTTCCAGAAGAATAAGGGTTTAAGGTCTGCCCTCATCTTCGTGACTCCCTGGTGAGCCATGTAAACTGCTCTATGAGCCTCGCTCAGGATCAACATCCTCAACTCGTCGTTTGGCGGTACGTAAATACGACCTCTAAACCTCATTAAACCATCGCTATCCAATGAATATCCCTCATATCGTGGTACCATCATTGTGTTTTTTCTGATAAAATCCTTGACTTCTGTGTACCAGTCATCATCACACTGTAAGGTGAGAATCTTCTCACGTAGATTTTTCTGAAAAGGTAACACCAAAAATATGCGTGGCCTCTGACTCAAGGCATCCACCACTTGGTTCACTGTTCCCTTTATGTAAGTAATCTCGAAGTCGTATTCGCTAAGCAATTTCGACCAACGCCGTTGTCGCGCGTTCAGGTCGCTTTGCGTAAAAATGTGTTGTAGTCCACAATGATCAGTCTTTAATTCAAATTTTCGTCCAACAAGGTAGTGTCTCCAAACCTTCAAGGCATATACAATGGCTAATAACTCCAAATCATGTGTCGCGTAGTTCTCCTCATGCCTTCTCAACTTCCTCGAAATGTAAGCAATCACTCGTCCGTTTTGCATCAAGACTCCACCTAAACCTTCCTTGGATGCGTCAGTGCATACCAAGAAGTCTGCGTCCATGTCAGGGACCTTTAGTATCGGCGCGGTTGTCAACAACTCTTTAAGCCTCTGAAATGCCTCCGTGCATTTCTCTATCCAAACAAACCTCTTGTTTTTCTTCTGCAATTCCGTGATCGTATTTGCTATCTTCGAAAAACCCTCGACAAATCGTCGATAGTATCCTGCTAATCCCAAAAAACTACGCACTTCTGTGACATTCATCGGCACAGGCCATTCCATAATAGCCTCAACCTTGGTTGGATCCACGGCGATACCTTCACCGGAGATGACATGCCCTAAGTAGTGAATCCGTGATTGATAAAAAGAGCATTTGGACAACTTCCCATACAATTTGTGTTCTCGTAAACATTGTAGTACCAAGCGCAAGTGCTCGTCATGCTCCTCCGTCGTCCAAGAGTAGATCAAAATATCGTCAATGAATACATGGACGAACTTGTCCAAGTACTCGCGGAACACCCCGTTCATCAAACTTATGAATACCCCTGGGCTGTTGGTCAGTCCAAATGGAAAAACAGTAAACTCGTAATGTCTAAATCTCGTCTTAAAGGTGGTCTTAGGGATGTCATCCACCTTGATCCGTAACTGGTGATACCCGGATCGCAAATCGATCTTGGAGAACACCGTCGCACCCTTCATTTGATCGAACAGATCATCAATTCTAGGTAAGGGATACTGATTCTTGATCGTCTCCTTGTTCAGTTGATGGTAGTCAATGCAAAGCCTCCATGATCTTTTCTTCTTTCATATGAAAATAACTGGTGCACCCCATGGTGACACACTAGGACGTATCAGTCTCAGGTCCAACAACTCCTTCAGTTGCATTTTAAACTCTTGCAACTCCGGGGTCGACATCCAATAAGGCATTCTTGCTATCGGTTCAGTTTCCGGTTTCAGGTCTATGGTAAACTCCAGTTCCCTTTCTTGCGGCATCCTAGGCAACTCCTTTGGAAATACGTCCAAAAACTCCTTCACCACCGGAAGGTGTTCTAGACCTTCCGCTACGCTCTTCTCGTTTAGCGCAAGGATAGCGTAAAGTTTGCACCCTTTGTGCATACTCTTCCGTAACTGTAAGGAAGAGACGAACCATAAGGAAACTCCCTGGTTCCTTCCTACAATCACACGTCTCTTTCCTTCATCATCAACCAAGCTCAACCGTTTCATCTTACAGTTGAGTATCGCCTCATGCGTTTCCAACCAATTCATACCAATCACGACGTCATAAGATCCTAAGATCGTGACGTACAAGTTGACCCTAGTGACAAACTTTCCCAGGTTAAAGGCATAGCCCGTAACCTTTCCTCCAACCTTCTGTTTGGCTCCAGAAGCCATCTCTATGAAGCTAAACTCATCCTGTTCGACTCCATTTACCTTAATCCCTTTTAGCGCTGCACCAGAAATGAAACTCTCAGTAGCTCCTGGTTCTATCAAAATACTAAGGGTCTAGTCAGCGACAGTACCTGTCGTCTTGAGCACAGTCGACTGGTGCTCTGCCTAGCGGTTATTCACCACTGCATGAATCCGATGGGCCTTTCCCATATCTCCCACTGTAGTGGGTCCGGCTCATCCGGATGCCCTGGTCCTCTCCACAGGATAGTCGCGCTGGTAGTGTGGCTCCCCACACGTCCAACACCCCTTCTTCGGCCCAGTAGTCCTGGTACCCGAAGTAGAAGATGACTGGCCACCGGCCTGAAATCTTGGTCTGTTCTGCTGAACAGGCCTAAACTACTGCTGCTGCGGGAGACGCTGCTGCTGGTGCTGTGGTCCTCGATAAGGTGTCCGCTGCTGAGGTGGTGGTTTTCGAGGTGTAGCAAAAGTGGATCCCCTCTGGAAGCCACGATGTCCCGGCGTATGTCTTGCTGGTGTCTGATGCTGCGGCGTACCAAATGAACCCTGCCCTGTGGGTCTCGCTGGAGTCCTGGTCTGACCCCCACTGATAAGCTCCTCCTCAGCTGTGAGGGCCTTTTGGACAATGTCGTGCAAGGTTTGTGGCATCAAGATCCTAACCTTTGCACGCAGGCTGCCGTTAAGGCCAAAGACGAACCGGTTGACCTTGAGTTTCTCTGTGTTAAGGTGTGGAGCATACTGGAGCAGCTCCATAAAACGTGGCTCATACTCAGGCACCGTACGACCTCCCTGTCGTAACGCGTTGAACTCATTGAGCTGATGCTCAATGAATTCCTCTGAAAGGTACCTCTCTCGGAACCGTTCCTCAAACAATTCCCATGACACGTCTTCAACGGCCATGTTCAGCTGCGGCAGGAGCGTCTTCCACCATAGAAGAGCACTCCCCTTCAGTTGAAAGACCGCCATGCGGACCTTCATGTTGGAGGTATAATCACGAAGTACGAAGTACATCGCCATATTCTCCAACCATGCCTTAGTGGCTGCGTCGTCTGGGGCACCAAAGAACTCAGGAAATTTTACCTTCTCGAGTTCATGGTGAATGCTACCTGTAACGACCGGTGCACGTGGCAAAACCTCAGGGGGTGCCAGCGCCCTGGCCTCGACTCTGTCCAAACGGCTGATTAGAGACTCAGACATGCGATGAAAGGATCTCATCATCCCAATAACATCACCAACTGCTATCTGCTCCTGTCTGAGAACCTGCTCGCCTCCCTGGGGGTTAGACCCCTCAGGCGTGGATGCTGCTGGAGGCGTCACGCCTCCTCCCCTAGCACCCCGTCGTCTGCCTCCGTGGCGTCCTTTAACCATGATTACCTGCATGCACACCATCAACTCGATCAGCAACAGTATAGTCAATCTAATCCTATCAACGAAAGCCGTAGCAAATCCCAAGTCGTGGGTCGAACCGGCCCTGATACCATATGTAACGCCCCTCCTCGTTACGACAACAACTCTGATAATAGGTGCAATTTTTTTTTTTTTTTTTTGTGTAAGGTGTGTGCGCGCGTGTAGAAGTAACAGACACTCTAGACTCTACATCAGCACTCGACAACCCACAAGACGCAACCATGAAGATTACCACAAGCAGACAAGGGTGCACAACAAGTAGCTGCAACCAATGAACGACCAAGGACATAAGGCGCCCTACGCACACATTCAACGACATACTGGGTTATGCACCGTACCAACACAGAGGGAAGAATCTGTAGTAGTAGGTCTTACTATTTCTACACAAGAGAGCAGGGCGTTTAATCTTAGTTCTCTACTCTGGAGAGAGAGAAGGTCAGATAGGCTCCTGGCTGACTCCTCAGGCAGAAACTAGTAATCCCCTCAGGTGTGTTGCAAGAGTGGAAACCCTGCCTTTAAAGGGCCTGAGACTCTTGATACGGCACTGGATTCTTCACACAAAAGATAATCACACACACAACTGTATATACTAAGGCTTACCAGGAGGTGTCTAGATCCCTCCCGACACAAGCAGAACAACAATGGATTGATTACAACCAAGTACAATAAGGACTAAAGAACAACAATCCACATAGGAAAGCATAAGCTAAATTCAACCTCATCAACTACCCAACCAGTAATCCTGGCTAAATGTCAAAATCTAAGATCTAAAAGGACGCTAAATACCTAACACTAAACCGACCTAGGTTCATTGGGGTTTTACATCCTAAAGGCGGGTCATAAACCAAATTGCTGATTACAACTTTAGGTTAGTATTGAAGAATTTTAAAACTCAAATAAGTCAATATGTACACCCTAAATTAGCATTAAGAATCGATCAACATTAAGGTTTTAACAACTTGAAGAACATGATACAAAGTCATAATAACTTAACAAAACCCATCTTTAAGAAATGCATAATAAGAATATATCCCTTCTTTAGATAAAAACAAAAGAATAAATCTCTCCTTTAAATGAATTAGTGGAAGAATAAATCCCTTCTTACATGAATAACTAAAAGAATACATCCTTTCTTTTAAATAATTAGATCAAGGAACCCATCCCCTCTTAAAAATAAAGAATACATCTTTTCTTGAATAATTAAATAAGGGAATAAAACCCTTCTCAAATAATTAAATAAAGGAATACTCTTTTCTTTAAATAAATAAATAAAAGAGTAAAACCTTTATCCTAAGGTCAATATATAAAAATGACAACATATTATAAATAACATCATATATAAAAATAACCAAGTAACCTCATATTCAAATATGACAACACCCTTATCCCGAGGTTAATATATATAAAAATCACTGCATATTATGAATAACATCATATATGAAAATAACCATGTAACCTCATATTCGAATATGACAACACATAACAATAACTGTAATTAAAGTGATCCATACTCAAAATCAATATTTAAAGAGGTCGGTATTTAAAAATAACAATATTGAAAAGGGAAATACTTAAAAATCTCAACATTTAAAAATGACCATATAAAAATTAACACTACCATACACTTGCTGCGGCATTGGGTTTATCGATTAACAACCATATTAGGGTTTGTCCATGCCATCGAGTTAAATTGGGTTTAAGACAGACTGCCTGCTGTCAAGGAAGGAGGGCTGTCTCGGGCCACTAGCACGAGCGTATGCCAATCCATCAACCCTTCATCGGTCGCTGCAAAATGGCAATGCCAGGCAAGGGTCCGCAGACCAATGAAGGATTCGGGGTCCAACGCTGTCCAACACATTTCAAAGTTTTGGATCAGCCAAGGGCTCTTTCATGTGGCAAATTGCTTGCAAGTTTGTTTTCAAGGTAAACTCTGACTACCGGTATAGATATAGAAGAGGGCTCTTTTGGATATAAAATCCCAAGACAACACAAATAAGGCACTCTCCCAATACTGGAATCTCAACATACAGATAGGGAACTAAGGATCTATCCAGATCTAAAATACATTATACAACATTCTCTCAGAGTTGTGTGTCAATTTCGTCAAAATAAATAGATGTTTCAACCAACAAATGGTAACTTTTCCAACGCATATGCCACAATACTAGGTTGTAGGATTTCCTAGTATTACTGGTGTAAAAAAAACCATGGTTACAATCTAGAGTCCGGATGAAAATATTTGTCAAGATGTCAACCAACATATACAGCTTTGAAATCAGCATGCAAAGACAGAGATGTATGGTGTTAAGTAGATGCAAAATAGTTCATTAAATCCTTTCATTGTATAGTTTGTGTTTAAACTCAAACAACTCCAGAATTTGCTAAGTTATAAACCAACATACAGGAAAGAAAAATTCTACAGTTCACTTCAGAATAGATTTCAAATAATAGCTAACAATGACTACTTACCACAACGAAGATTAAATGACTTTCAAGTAAAGGCTGTGGTAATTTCTTTTTGTTTTTAGATAACAGACCATTCATAAACTATTTTATATGGCACATCGCTCATGTGGTTGAAAAACATAATGTATGGTATTTCAGCTTACGAATTCAAGTGTAAAGGAAATGATTCTTTAGAGCATATGTAACGCTGTTGAAACAAGAAGTCTACCAGTTTTTATTTTATTTAAACTGTAAAAAGGGAACGCTCACAAAAATGAATGCACACAGTAGCAGATAGAGGCCCCTCGATATACAATGCACACCGTCATTTATAAAACGAATTAAAACACACCCAACAATTCATGAAAGAAATAAAAACGCACACAGTACCTCATAAAACGAAATGACAGTAACTGGGAAAACGAAATGCCCCCCAAAAAATGAAACATCCACAGTAACTAAGAAAACGCATAGGAACATTCCTTTCACAACCAACGCGAGGATGTATGACCTAGGACACAATGGAGACGCCCAACCTTAAAATAAAACGCCCACTATATATATAAAAAGGCCCAATGAAAAAGGAGAAAACCTACTGAAAAAAATCACGCCCACTAGATATATAAAAACGCCCAAGGTAAAAGGGAAAACCCACTGAAAGGAACACACACACTGTAGATAAATGCAACGCCTGCATAATACAAAATGCAATGCACATGGAAGACAAATGAAAACGAATAGCTGGACCATATACAAACGCTATCAAATAGCCATAAACCCCAACCATTTACCAAACCCTAAAACTGAACTAATTATAAAAACGAGAATCTNTTTTTTCTTGCAGAGTTTAAGGACGAGGGAATGACATTTTACATCCATACAATCATATTCTCAACATTGAATAACTAAGAACTCTACTCTACTAAGTACATGAGCATACCATTGCCTTGTTGCTTGCCGCAATGAACTCTTGTGCTCCTCGCTGCTTCGTTGCCTTGCTGCTTGCCGACCATAGAGACTGCACCGGTACCTCCCAACCAAACACTAGGGGTACTCTGCTTCCCCCTCAGCCCCCCGAGCCACAAAGGGGCCACACACAATCCAGATAGTAACCTAGCTTCCCAGCTCGCCTCCAAGGCTGAGCTACCACTCTATCACAGCTGAGAAAGTCCCCAACTCCTCACAAGAAATCCGTCCAGTTTTCCATTTTGGCAGCATAACCATACCTCATACCAGCTCCCCCTCTTTTTCCCCCTCTCCTTTCTTTTATCCTCTTTTTGACCTAAGCCCATTAGGTTTTTTTTCAAAAACCCTAAATCATATTTCTTTTAAGTTTTCCCCCCTTTTATTTATTTAATTTTTTTTTTTTTT